>JXCR01100741.1:234773-269316 GCA_002079205.1 Phalaenopsis hybrid cultivar | reverse complement strand
ACGGCGCCATCGACGCTGCCGACGGCGGGTTTTTCCCGAGAGTCAGAAAAAATTAATACAGAGGCGCGCCGACAGCGCCATCGAGGCCACCGACGGCGAGACCGGTGAGATGATGGTTTCTTGTGTTCGAGTGGAGGTTTTTGATGGTTTTGGGCGGGAATTATTTTTTTAAACTCAAAAATTTGATTTCTAATTCATTTTTTCCCTCCAAAAATGAAGTGAAACTCTACTAATTTCATTCCTATGGCATCTAATTCCCCTGATAATCCCAGAATACGAGTTTTCAATCGGTGAAAGTTCATTACTGCGGAAGCGCAGCGAATCTTCAACAAGTTGCTGACGAAGAAAAGATTAATCAAAGACCGAGGATTTGTGAATCGCGGATTGAATAATCCCATGACGGATATTGAGGAAATGATAATGCGACGAAGATGGGAAGTGTTGTGCTACACTACTGCCGCTGTGGTGGTTCCAGTGGTAAAAGAGTTTTATGTAAATTTGCATGGAATCAACCAAGGAGTTGTTTATGTGAGAGGGAGATGGATCACTTTCACTCCTGCATGAATCAACAAATTATATATGATAGAGAATGTTCCTGTCTGCCACTATTCCAATTTTGCCCTAACAAGAAACCAGATGAAAGAAATTTACCAGTATTTAACGGACGAAACTGACAATTGGGAAATGAGAGAGAACGAGTATGTTAGTTTTTCTACAACAGTTCTAAATCCCGTTTCGAAACATTGGCACTTTTTCGAAACTGTTACGGACAATGAAGATCGGTAAAGTTTCTAAAGAAAGTGCCATTTTGAATTACTACATCCAAAGGGAACTGTCGATCGACATTTGATCTATAATTGTGAAGTCGGTTTTGGGTCTGATCGTTCACGGATTCACTTATGGGCTTGGACACCCCTCCACAATTTTCTCACTTTGCAATCAGTTCCATGTGTCCTATGAAAATTGGGAAAATGTACTGCTACCTTGGAAGCCTTTGGACCCAACTGAAAGATTCCCATCATTTGAAAATGAAAATCCCCTGGCCATGATAGTTAATCAATCATCTCAGAATTTGCTGCCTGTTTAACCCTTAGTCCCTGATAAGTCTTTGGTGATCCTGCGCCGAATAAAAAAATTGGAAAAAGAGGTCCAAAATGTCATGAATGCGATTAATAATATCTTCGATTTCTTCGATCATTTGGACTGGAGGATGAAGGAACATTTTGAACATTCTGGACATTTCGAAGATAGTTTGATATGACTGATGAGGAGGATGAAATTGATAGAGGAGGATTCTACTGAAAAATTTCCATTCCGACCCTTCTACAACCTCTTCGTTCATGTGCAATCATTGGGTGATCTCAGAGGAGAATCAAGTACCGAGTCTGAGGATTAGTAGGTTTACATTACTACCTATATGTCTATCCATGTATTTTGATTTGAACTTTATATTTACTTTGCTTTAGAAATATGCTTCTAGATCTCTGTATAGTTGAAACTAAGCATATGATGTTTTGTTTTCAGCATTTTAAGTGTNTCATTTAGGCTTGGAATTGATCGAAATCGCAAAAATCCAGAATTTGGACAAAATCAATAAAGCCCGCCGACGGCGCCCTCGACGCCGCCGACGGTGAGATTTTCTCGAGACTAAGGATTTAATTCCACTAGAGCGCGCCGACGGCGCCATCGAACCCGCCGACGGTGAACTCACGAAAAACACCTTTAAACGCGATTTTGACCAGTCAACCGCCACTATTCATCATTCCCTTTCTCCTAAAAATGTCATTTTCGACCTTGGGCTTGAGAGATCTTGGATTAGGAGGCGATTTCAAAGCTTTTGATCATCTCTAGGTAAGAGCTTCACTCTAGCTTCACTCCAAGCTAAAAATATTTGATTTCCACCATGAATTTCTCCCACATTGAGGAGATCCGCTTCACTCCAAGCTAAAAATATTTGATTTCCACCATGGATTTCTTCCACATTAAGGAGATCCAAAAAATTTGAAAATGTAAAGAAAATTTGGGAAGAAATTCATGGATTTTATTGTTGAACTCTTAGAATTTTTGAGAATGTGAATAAAAATTGGGAATAAATTCATGGATCTTAAAGTTGAACTCTTTAAATTACCATTGGAAGGCATGATTACATATTTGAAGTAATTTTTGGAATTTTTCTATAATTTGATTAGATTGAAATGGCTCCACGATAAAAGAGACGGGTTGAGTTCGACGAGTCTCGCTTCGTCAATGCGACGGCTCAAACAAAATTTGCTTCTATATTTAAAGGAAAGAAGTGCATACAAGATCGAGTTTTTGAAAGTTCGGGAGGAGAAATTGAACAAGTTATTGCCAAGCGAAGGTGGGAAAACTTTTCTTACACCACCAATAAAGCGGATGCAAATGTTGTGAAGGAGTTCTACGCAAATGTGATTTATTCTAATGATGGAATTGTGCAAGTGCATGGATTTCCTGTGGAATTTACCGCCGCCCGCATCAACACTTTTTATGAAGTCCCAGACTCTTACATCTGTCACTATGAATCCTTTAGTATGATGGAAGGCCCCCTCAATAATGTGATCAACTTTTTCACTGATGGGAAAGGGACATGAAAGATAAAGCAAAGAGAATGGGTAAACTTTCTGCTTCCATGCTGAATGTCACCTCTAAGGCGTGGCACTATTTCATTTCCTCTACTCTGTTACCGACCTATCACCATAGTGAAGTAAGTAGATATAGAGCTATTCTGAATTTCTGTATTCAGAATAGTAAAACTATAAATGTGGGGAGAATAATTCTTAAGAATTTATTGACTACGGCGAGGAGTGAGACTAGTGGAGGTCTAGGACATCCTGAACTTATTTATACAATTTGTAAACTTTCTGGAGTAGAATTTGGAGATGAATAATGGGTTTATCCTATGAAACCCATTAGTAAAGCTAATTTGAAGACTTATGAATCCCATGAGAAATGGAGAACTGGGAGTAGAAGTTAAGAACCTTCTACTAGTAGAGATGTCCCCTCTACAAGTTATGACCTTCCACCTTCTAGTTCTGTTACCCTCTCTGATTTGATGAATGAGTTGACCTTGCAGCGGAAGAACATAGAATTGATAAATGAAAGGATTGGAGGTTTAGAACGTCGACACGATTATGATAGTGAGTACTTGCAGAGACATTCAAATTTTGAGGTAGCCTATTATGAAGCTCGGGCCCAACACCACAAAGAAGAACCTGATGTTATGTTTCCTGAATGCCTCAATATACTCAGTATCAACCCAATCCACCTACTGATCAAGGCGATGAAGATATAGCTTGGGATTTTGATATAGATCAAAATTGATGTACTTATGTTTGTGTTTTTATTTTATGTAATCTTTTTGTAATAAAAATGGATGTTTATGTATTTGGACTTTCATTATGTGTACTTGGATAATTTTAATTTGTATAAAGTTAGTGTGGTAGTTAAATGTGCATGTGTAATTTAATAGATATTGTGGATTGTAATGTGATTTTCATTTCGCATTTTTAGGTTTAATTGTTTAATATTGTGATTGTGTTAGGAAATGTTGTGCTTGTTTTAGTTTTATACTTATTTCAAAATTTCATTACCCAGAAATTCCTCTAATAATTTATGTGTAGAAAGCTCCTAATACTACAGACCAGGTGAAGTAAAAATTTGAGAAGGTCTGCAGAAATTTCAGAATGATGAAAATGCCTACAATACTGAGGTATGATTTATATTTATAGTTTTTCTTTCCACCTGTATTATTTCATATTTAAAAAATTTTAAGTTTGGGGGAGGGAAGAATNCTACAGAGTTGATTCAATTACTTGAATTTTTTCTGAAAATCTCACAATGATATTTATATAAATCAAACTTATAGTATTTCTGAATTAAAATTTTACTACGGTAGATCATAATTTTTATATAGTACTAAAATTACTTGAGGATAAGTAATAGTTAAGTTTGGGGGATTTTGACCAAAGAAAAATATGTTGAGATTTTCATACCTATTTTCTACTTTTTTTAATAATGTTGTACTTTAAGGAAAGGTATTTTTGATGTTTTGTTGCAGGAATAATGAATTAGGGTCATTTGAGAAAAAAGATACAAAAAGGAGCAAATTTGGAGTGAAAATGACCAAAATGTGAAGATTTGAACTAGGCCGCCGACAGCGCCCTCGACCCCTCCGACGGTGAGTTTTTCCCGAGACTACAGGACAAAATCTTCAGAAGCCCCCCGACGGCGCCCTTGAGGCCGCCGACGGCAAGATCGACGGTTATGCCTACTCAAGCTTTGGATAAGGCCAAATTTTGACAGGATACTTAGGCAACTCTTGGGAAAGCTCATCCACAACTTTAAAAGAACATTTTGGCCAAAAATTAAGAGGTCCTGGAGTCCTGGAGAGCCTGGAAGGTCCTGCATGTTAGAAAAGCCCTAGAGGTTAGAGAGGTTCCATTAGTTTGTAACAATTGTGAGGATTTCTTTGAAAAATTGTAAGAGTGGAGGGAAAGTGAAAGATTACTTCCTCCTCGCTACTTCGAAGAGGAATTCTGTGTGCTGTAAAGAAAGGAAGAGATTTCGAGAAATTTTGAGAAGTGTTCTTGCGGAGAATTTAGAAATAAATTCTTTACTTGTTGTAGTTTGTATGACTTTAATTTTATTTATGAATTCCAAGTTTTATTGTGCTTTCCCCATGAGTTCTGAGTAGTTTTCTCTTTCTCCTTGTCTCGAGATTTGTGAAATGGTGATTTGAATTGGCNAATCAAACTTATAGTATTTCTGAATTAAAATTTTACTACGGTAGATCATAATTTTTATATAGTACTAAAATTACTTGAGGATAAGTAATAGTTAAGTTTGGGGGATTTTGACCAAAGAAAAATATGTTGAGATTTTCATACCTATTTTCTACTTTTTTTAATAATGTTGTACTTTAAGGAAAGGTATTTTTGATGTTTTGTTGCAGGAATAATGAATTAGGGTCATTTGAGAAAAAAGATACAAAAAGGAGCAAATTTGGAGTGAAAATGACCAAAATGTGAAGATTTGAACTAGGCCGCCGACAGCGCCCTCGACCCCTCCGACGGTGAGTTTTTCCCGAGACTACAGGACAAAATCTTCAGAAGCCCCCCGACGGCGCCCTTGAGGCCGCCGACGGCAAGATCGACGGTTATGCCTACTCAAGCTTTGGATAAGGCCAAATTTTGACAGGATACTTAGGCAACTCTTGGGAAAGCTCATCCACAACTTTAAAAGAACATTTTGGCCAAAAATTAAGAGGTCCTGGAGTCCTGGAGAGCCTGGAAGGTCCTGCATGTTAGAAAAGCCCTAGAGGTTAGAGAGGTTCCATTAGTTTGTAACAATTGTGAGGATTTCTTTGAAAAATTGTAAGAGTGGAGGGAAAGTGAAAGATTACTTCCTCCTCGCTACTTCGAAGAGGAATTCTGTGTGCTGTAAAGAAAGGAAGAGATTTCGAGAAATTTTGAGAAGTGTTCTTGCGGAGAATTTAGAAATAAATTCTTTACTTGTTGTAGTTTGTATGACTTTAATTTTATTTATGAATTCCAAGTTTTATTGTGTTTTCCTCATGAGTTCTGAGTAGTTTTCTCTTTCTCCTTGTCTCGAGATTTGTGAAATGGTGATTTGAATTGGCGAAGTCATAAAAATGTTTAAGAAATTGTGATGATCTTTTCACTTTGATCTTAATTTACTTTCAATCTGGCCAATTGATTTGTTAAAATATGTTAAGTTTTACAACTAAAGTGAAGATTACATCCAAGATTCAAGGAGGTCAAAGCCCTTGGAAGTTGGGTGCAAATAAATGGGGAAATATTATTCTCGGGCGTAGAATTGGAGATTTTAGAGTGACAGACTAAAATTCCCAATTCGGTCCTATTTGGGTGCTGAAGTGTAGATGTTAGCCCTCAGGCGAGGGGAACATGGGAGCTCCGAAGTGAGATCCGGGGTGCTGATGTGTAGATGTTAGCCCTTAGGCGGGAACGTGGGAGCTCCGAAGTGAGAGTCGGTGCTGATGTGTAGATGTTAGCCCTCAGGTGAGGGGAACATGGGAGCTCCGAAGTGAGAGCAGTGCTGAAGTGTAGATGTTAGCCCTCAGGTGAGGGGAACGTGGGAGCTCCAAAGTGAGAGCCAGTTGCTGAAGTGTAGATGTTAGCCCTCAGGTGAGGGGAACGTGGGAGCTCCGAAGTGAGAGTCGTTATCCTCCCAGCCTAGCCACAGATTCTGTAAACAAGCATAGGATTAGTCAATGTTTTTTATGCCTGGACCAAAGGGTAAAGAATAGGTATGCTCCTATTTGGCACAATATAAATTAAACTAATTCATTTTATCCATTCACTATAATTTCTTGACAATGAGAACAATATTTCTTATATATTGAATATCACAATTAAACCCTACTTTATATCATTAGTTATTTATTAGTTAGTAAACCCTACTTTATATCATTAGTTATTTATTAGTTATTAAAATTATCCTAACATTCACTATAATTTATTGACAAGGAGAAGGATGCTTTCTTATATATTGAATATCACAATTAAACCTCTATAATTTCTTGACAAGGACAAGGATGCTTTCTTATATATTGAATATCACAATTAAACCCTACATTTCTTGACAAGGAGAAGGATGCTTTCTTATATATTGAATATCACAATTAAGCCCTACTTTTTATCATTAGTTATTATTAGTTATTAAAATTATCTATTTATTTCAATTGCCTATTAGTGATAGATAAGCAAATTGAACGTCATTGTTATGATTAAAGTATTGCTTTTCTAAAGTATAATCTGTAATTCTAAACTACTCCCTGTGGGATCAATATCTAGGACTTCATTAGAACCCTATATTACTTAAGAGATACGTACACTTGCATTGACAAATTTGACTTTAACATTATTAAATATTATATTTATACATCTTAATCAAATTAGACACATCTATAAAGTTGTGATCAAGTCTTTTGACGTCGTTGTTGGAAATTAAATCTTCTAGTAGCACCATCAAATTCTTGTATTTGTCGATTTACAAAAAGTCGGTCAGCATGCCGTAGCGACAGAGGCCCGAAAAGAGGGTATACCAGTAAGGCAATGACCCGAAAGAATGCAACTCAAGTAGAAGATATCGATCATACAGACAAACATATACATGCACATACGCAACATGCAAAGGAGCAAGTGGTGGGTCAATTGAGATGGAGCATCCGGTCAAACTAAAGTGTTGTGCTAACCGGGCCAGGGTAGCCGGCTGAAACACAAGTGATGTGGCCAGTTCGGGATAATCGACCGAGCCAAAAGTGGTGTCCACCGATCCGGGGCGACCGATCGAGGCACAAGTGGTGCAAGTGTAAGTGCAAGTGCAAGATACAAGGTGCAAGTGCCAGGTGTTAATGTAAGGTACAAGGTGCAAGTGCAAATGCAAATGCAAGGTGCAGAGTGTATGTGCAAGTGTGATATATGACATACAATATGTAACATGCAAGATATGCACATGCAAACAACGAGGTCCATATGACAACATATGATAGCGAGTCACGCACGTACTAACGATCTCACCTAGGAAACCTAGGTTTGGCGCACTTGGATATGTGGCATCGCCGCCTCTTGCTTTGATGTGGGAATGTGGGGAGTTTCTCCCCAAATCTCTGAAGGGAAACACTCTCCACGGCGTCGTGAAATGTGCTAGCTACAAAGCTTTTTCCATTCGTGAACTCCTCCAGACTTTGCAAAGCAAGTCAGCTACAAAGATTCTCTCACTTTGCCAAATCCGACCCTCTAGCTTCTCCAAGTAAAGCTAGGGAAACCCAAAGCAAGGGGAGTGAGGGACTCCGACCCATCGGGACTTGTGCTAAGGCTCACAACAAAAGGAAGACACTAAGCTCTATGGGGGGTGTTTGGTTACGCACAGGAAGTCCTAACCTAAATGCTCCCTCTAGGAAATCGACGATCTTTCACACAGGCATGTCGTCTCGCCGACTCACGACGGCGCATGCCCCCCGTGAGGGCGATCGAACCCACATGCCTAGACACCACTAAAACTTAGGGCCAGCTAGAAGTTTAGAGGATCTCACCACCATAACGGTTGCGGATGCGTTCTCTTTGCTTGCTCCAAGCTCGCCGACATCCGATCCACGCTTCAGTGTGCCTCGCAGAACGTGCATAGATCAACAGAAAGACCCAAGGAGGGCAAGGAGAGGAATCAGGGAGGGCAAGGAGAGGAATCAGGGAGGGCAAAGTATCCAAAAATAATAATTTTGGCATATAAAAGTATAACCAAAATATACCTTCGCGCAGGAGGTTGCTTGATGACGGCGAAGGAGGGGAACCCACGAGGTAAAAGATGCATGCGCCTTCTCGAACAGCGGCAACACTCGCTGTCCGGCGACGTCGAAGTGTTCAGGCGAAGTATCCGGCCACTAGGAAGGTAAAATGGCAAGGTTGGCGGGGTTGGCTGAGAAAAAGAAGAAGACGAAGAGGAAGAAGAAAGAGAAGAAAAAAAAGAAAAATTAGGAGAAGAAGAAGAAATGGAAGAAAAAGAAGAAGAATTAGGAGGAGAAGAAGAAGAAATAAAAGAAGAAGAAGAAAAATTAGGAGAAGAAGAAGAAGACGAGGAGGAAAAGAAGAAAAATTAGGAAAAGAAGAAGAAATTGAAGAAGAAGAAGAAAAATTAGGAGAAGAAGAAGAAATAAAAGAAGAAGAAGAAAAATTAGGAGAAGAAGAAGAAATGGAAGAAAAAAAAGAAAAATTAGGAGAAGAAGAAGAAGAAATAAAAGAAGAAGAAAAAAAATTAGGAGAAGAAGAAGAAGAAGAGGAGGAGGAAGAAGGAGGAAAAAAGAAAGGAGAAGAAAAAGAAAGAGAGAGGTTGGCTGTGAGGAGATGCGGAGAATGGAGGAGGGATGTTGGAGAAAGCGGCGTCGAGTTTCTCCTGCGAGGAGGAGTCACCGGCGGGGTTGAGTGGGAGCCAGGGGCGATCGAGGAGGAGCCGCTGAGAGCGGTTCTTGTGAATCTCCCCTGGGAGAGGGAGAGAGGCGTAACTTTTTTTTGAGAGCATCATATTTTTTTATAATAATAATAATAATAATATAATAATATTATTATTATTATTATCTCTCCGCTTTTTTTTGCCAAACACGTCATCGCGATATAATGAACGTCTCTCTTAGGTAAAATTGACGTTCTAGACATGACCGCACAGTCTATTTTGTCGTTCGGGGTCGATCGGATCACCTTGTTCGACGATCAAGTCTAAAATGATAATTTGTATATTTTAAGCTCACACACAAAATCGTGGTGCAACGAGCGTCTTTTCCAAATGGAATCGACATTCCGAACTCACTCACATGGTTTGTTTCGTCGTCCGGGGTAATATAGACAACTTTGTTGACGGTCGAGCTAATTCGAGCCATATTTGCGCATGACGCGACGTATAAAATTCGTCGACACTCGTGACATCTGAAAACTGATGCCAACACCGACGACTCCGCTGGGGACTAGTTCCTCTCTCCATTTTGATCAAGAGATTTTGTTTTCAAACATTGGTAGTGTGCCTATATCCCTAGTGGGTCGGACTATCATTCATCCGTTGACGTGCTTCACTCGTTTCTTCCTTGAGCAGGCATTTTCAACTCCCTTGATTCTGGAGCCACTATTTAATCATCCTTAAACAGAGAGGTTCTAGAATCTTTAAATCTAAGTGGGGTGGAACCTCAATAGGTGTGATAGATTAGGTACGGTCTTTAAAAATGAGTTTGATACGAAATCGACCTTCTCTAAATCTTGAACAGGGTCTTACACTAAATTTCAATCTCACAACCTTTCATTTAAACTTCAAACAAAACAAACTTTCTCAATACTTCAAAACAAAACAAAACCTCTCAAACCATCAAATTTTGAAATAAAAATTCACATGAATAAATTTCAAAGGATGCCCAGTTCATAAGACAAGCGCGCTAAATTTGGTACTTTCATTGCAATCACCTGAGATACTACCTGTACCACAGAGTAATCAGATACAAAACACTGTATTGTCTCCAAGGATTGGCTTGAGAGGAACTATGAAAGTGAGAACATAACGATCCCGAAAGGTATTTGAAAGAACCTGAAAGAGGTTCGATCAATATAACTTTGACTGATACGATTGTTCCGATTAATTCTTACGCAAATGACTATGCAGGAATACAGTTCGGGTGAAGGCTTCAAAGAAAAATAGCGAACCAAATCCAAACAGTTTTGGTGCAGGCTATGACACATAGTTCAAGACCTCTCCCTTATTGGGGGATAAAAAATTTAGAAAAAAATAGGATATCAACATAATTCTTGTTACGTTGTCCCAACCCTCCCACCACAACGAAAATAAGAGAAAAATGAGCTTGTGATTGTTCAAATTTCATCAGTATTTGAAATGGAAGATGATTTGTAGTTTAGAACCTAGAAAAATTTTAACTCTGACGTTCAATGCTCAATCAAGAAAAGGAGTACTTCATGATAAAGATTCTAGTGTTTTAATAATTATGACTCAAGGGGAGAATGACATTAATGTTTTATTGATTGAGTCCTTCACTTTAAGGAATTTGGATTGGGTCCTGAGTAAATTTCAAAATAAAATAGTGTGTTTAAAATACGAGTAATTGACTCGAGATATCACAGGCCTTTTAATATCTCGCCAAATGATTGGGTCTTGACTTTTGAATGGACTATAATATCTCAGAATTCACGTTAAGGAGCATTTCTGAATTATTAGTTAAGGGAGTTCAGACATTCAAATAAGAAATATGTTCTACCAGATATAGTGATTCTCAGAAAGAAAAAGGAGAGACATGAAGTGTTAAATTATTTATGGCCTCATAAAAGAAAAGATAAATTATACGAAATGCCCTTAATTTATAAGAGAGCTTAATTTATGAGAGAGAAAGTCTCTCTGAGAAGAAGCTTGAGGTGAACATATTATCAAAAATTGGTGTCTGAATTCTCCCATAATTAATAAAATTTGAAGAGCCCTCTTAATAAAATTCTTCCGATATTATATTCAGGAAAAGAGTAAGTGATCATGATCTCCTTGGTTGGCTATTAATTGGCCTCAAAATATTTTGGGAAAATGAAAAATATTTTAATCACATGGTCAAAATTTTGAAATCCTCTTAGGCCTAGAAAAAAAGAATTAAAGTAAGGTTTTTTTTTATTTGCAATTAATGAAATTTGAACCTGAAGTCATGTCTTTAAATACCCAAAAAATTTTACTCCAACTTCAATAAAAGAAAGTCAGAATAGCCTTCCAAGACAACATGGATAATTTGTGCGAAAATCAGTAATGAAGAAATGACAATCACTACATGGAGCAATAAATTTACAATCTTCTGAGTCAAGCAGAAGTGTCACCAGTTTGACACGAAAATGAAGATGAAGTTTAAAAAGGCTGAAATATTACTAGCCAATGATAATGAAAGATTGTATAAATGTTGCTAAGAGTTGTCACCATTATCAAATACATGGAGTGGTCTTACAACAACCTATGAAAGTGCTACACTCTAAAATTGTGTCGTGGCAATTTGAGTGTTGTGGCACAGATATCGTGGGCCTTATAGACTCTCCGTCGTCAAAAGGACACTGGTTCATTCTCGCAGATACTGGTTAATTTTTTAAGTAAGCAGTACAGATACTATTAAGGGAGTTTAAAGCTCACCATATCCTACAATTCTTCAAAAATCAAATCAACTACAGGTTTGGTTTACCATGATAGGCCCGCATTCAAAATCACTAAGATCAATAATTTCATCAGAAGACATAATATAGATTGGAAATACTCCATGATTTACTACTCGAAAGCGAGCAGATTGGAGGAAGCTTTCAACAGAGCGCTCGTACAGATCTTAAAAGAAACTTTGAATAACATTATAAGAGGATGGCACGAACAGTTGTAGGAAGCCTTGTGGTCATGCTAAACAATGTTTATAACTCCTACACAATATATGTTGTGTTCCCTCGTGTATGGGTCTGAGGTCGTTTTTCCAATAAAAATATGATTTCATTCCCTCAGAGTGGCAGTAGAAAACAAAATCATGACAGAAGACAACACCAAACTCCAGCTTGAAAAATTACAAAATTTCAAAGGATAACAAATGTCGACGCAACAAATTTTTGAGCTCTAACAGGCCAAGATGATACAAGCCCGTGATAAGCTGGTTTTCCCAAGGACTTTTAAAGTCGGCAATCTAGTTCTCATTCTTAGGCGGCCTATTCTTGCACACTGCAAGATAGGAGTGGGTCCTACCAACTCTTGAATTATCAAAGTGAAAAGACTGATGTTGGTGATAAACAGGCGTTACTTGAAGAAGTACCATGCATCGTGATGTTTAAAGAACAAGTTTTAAAAATAAAATATTGTTCTTAGAAACACCGATGTCGCGCTTGTCTAAGACTGGATCCAAATCCTAAAAAATGAAAATAAGATAAAAAAAAAATTAAAACTCACAAAATTCAAACCAAAATAAGAAATGTAAAAACACATACACCAAACTACAATATAAATAAACTCAACATCAAATCAAATAAAATCAAAATATTCAACTAAAATTGCAACACTTTTGCAAAATTTAAAATTTACACTGCAAATCTCTACACTCACACTCTCACAGAACATCGCATTGTATAAATTTTCACCATGAATCTCTGCACACACATTGCAATAGAATTTTACGCAGCATAAATTTCTACAAATTCCACAGAAACCTTCACAAAATTCAAAATCATATTTGTAAATTTTCTCAATCATTCACAAAATTTAGCAAATTTTCCAATTTTCACACCTTCACGCCTACACATATTTCCACATTCTTCCTACATTCATGATATTTCGGGGTCAGTACCCAAATTCTGATTCCCTTCCTTCGAGGTCGGTACCCAAATTCTGATTTTCTTTCGAGATTAATACCTAAATTTCAACTCTCATTCCGGGGTCAGTACCCAAATTCTGATTCCCTCCCTTCAAGGTAGGTACCTAAATTCTGATTCTCTTTCGAGGTTGGTACCTAAATTTCAACTCTCATTCTGGGATCAGTATCAAAATTCGGATTCCCTCTCTTTGAGATCGGTACCTAAATTTTGATTCTCTTTTTGAGGTTGATACCTAAATTTCAACTCTCATTTCGGGGTCAGTACCTAAATTTTGATTCCCTCCCTTCGAAGTCGGTACCTAAATTATGATTCTCTTTTCAAGGTTGATACCTAAATTTCAACTCTCATTTCGTGGTCAGTACCTAAATTCTGGTTCCCTCCCTTCGAGGTCGGTACCTAAATTTTGATTCTCTTTTCGAGGTTGATACCTAAATTTCAACTTTCATTTTGGGGTCAATACCCAAATTCTGATTCCCTCTCTTTGAGGTCGGTACCTACATTCTGATTCTCTTTTCGAGGTTGATACCCATATTTCAACTCTCATTTCGAGGTTAGTACTAAATTATGAATCCCTCTCTTTGAGGTCGGTACTTAAATTCTGATTCTCTTTTTGATATTGATACACAAATTTCAATTCTCATTTCGGGGTCCGTACCTAAATTTTGATTCCCCTCTATCAGCTCTTGAGTTGGATATGAGTCTCCGTGCTTTCCTTCTCAGTCTGATCTTTTCTCTATCCCTTGGGTTGGAGGTGAGTCTCAGTACTTTCCTCCCCAATGTTGCAGACATTTTTTTTCTTGTCACCATTTAGGTTGGATGCAACTCACAGTGCTTTCCTTCCTAGCGTGACCAACATTTTTTGCTACCTCTTGGGTTGGATGTGAGTCCTAGTGCTTTCCTCCCTAATGTAGCAGACATATTTTCCTTGTCACCACTTAGGTTGGATGTGAGTCCCAGTGCCTTCCTTCCTAGCATGACATATATTCTCCTATCATCTCTTAGCTTGGATATAACTTCTCCAGCGGTATTCCGAGTTGATATAGTCTTCCTGCTTCACTTATTTCTCTACATCCTTTGAGATAAGGTTTAATTCTTCTTCCACGCATTCTTTGATATTATTGTCAAATATTGAATCTTCCCTTGGCACATATTTTAAAAGCAATTTGAAAATTCAAATCCATGACGGCGATTTCAAGATATTCTCGCCAATTCCTAGCCAAAAATCCTATTCCACCTCAATTCAAACTTGACATTCGATTTGTCTCAAGTATGGTTACTTGGACATTCTTGAGGAATCGAGTTGATCATTTCGGTCAACGCCAATAGGCGTGTCGTGCTTATGTAGCACACCACACCTATTGGGGGTCCATTTGTTGACCTCATTTTGAGGTTTTCCATTCTCTAGATATCCTAGGATCTAGCCTTAAGATTTCCCTATTTTGGCTCTCTTAGAGGACTAGACTGGGACCCACACCACTTAAAAATTCAAGTCATTTCTTTGCTCCTTGCAGTTTCATATGGACGGTTTTAGATCCTCAATATTCGATTGAGTCAATCGAAAAGCTGACACTATTGTGAGAAATTTTGACCAATACGGAATGATTCAAACTCAAATTACCTCAGTCATTGAGAAAAACTTATTTGGATAGTTGGTTAACACTAACCCTTTTGAAACTATTCATGTGATAAAAAATCGACCAAATAACCCTTATTCCAATTATTACAATCTAAGCTGGGAGAACCATTCCAACTTTAACTGGAATAACAACTTTGGAAGAGGAACCCCATCGTGGGAATATAATCAAGTCAATCCTATAGGTAATTGAAATAATCAGAGTAATTCTAACTTTAGACCTTCTTTCCCTCTTCAATTTAACTCCAACTCACAGTATAAGGAGAAGAAGTTGTCTATAGAAGAGGTTGTTATTCAAATGGGGAGTCAACTACAAAGTCAATAGGCTACAATAATGAATATAGAAAATCAGCTCGAACAAATTGCTAACTCACTTAGCAATTATCCTCAAGGAACTCTTCCTAGCAACACTGAGATAAACCCTTAAGAGAAGAATAATGAGCAAGTTAAAGATACAACTAAGAAGTAGAAGAGAGATGGAGGATGTAGTTCAAAAAAAGACTAAGGCTGAAAAAGTGACCGTGAAAACAAAAACATATGAAGAACATGATTTGGAAAAATAAGTCCTTTCAATTAAGATTAACATAGAAAGAACGCCTCTACCATTCCCTCAGAGACTCTAAAAACAAAAATTAGACCAAAATTTTTTAAAATCTATAGAAGTATTCAAGAAATTAAGTAACCAATAGAATTTGATCGAGAATCTAAAAAACCAAGAGAGAACCTGACCAAAAATTTAGGAGACCTTGAACTATCTTATAGGGATCCATTTTTTTTATGACTTATAAGGGAGACATTAATATGAAAATAGAGAAAAACATTGAGAAAATATTGGATTTAGAAAGAACCATTAGGAACAATAATCTGAATCGATCCTCTACATGCCCTCAAGATGATTATTATAGAGCTGAGAAGGATAAGTTGTAAGAAAAAATGAAATTTGAAGATTTATTAGAAATTCCTTGATGAAAAAAAGATTGAGCGATTGAATGGAGATTACTAATACACCTAAAATATATAGTGTTTTTATACACATTTTATACCTATTTTTTAGATATTGCGCTTTAATGAAGGGTATTTATGTGTTTTTCTTACAGGTACAATCAAATGGACGAAAAATGCTAAAAGGAGTGAAAAAGGGTCAAATTTGAAGCAAAAATAAGGAAAGGTACAATAATGAACTAGGGCGCCTAAGTGCCCAAGTCTGACGCCTAAGTGTCAGAGGCTCTGTGCCTCAACGCTGGTACCCTGCATTTAAGCGTCAGAAGTAGTTACTTTATGATTTATTTAATTGGAGCAAATTTTCTAAGAGATGTTTAAAGCAACCCTTGAAAAAACATGAGAAATAGCCCATGGACACGAAAATTCATTCAATTGGCTTTTGAGGAGGCAACTTTTAGAAGATTCATTGAATGGAGACACCTTTTTGAAGAGACACCACGACACTCCTTGGATTTTTATAAGAAAAGACTTAAATTTTCCATGAAGGAGGCCAACAACCCATCAAAATTTACAGCCACCATCGCTGCTGTCGCCGCCGACCACCTTTATTTTTTTTATTTTATTTTGAGTATTAGTTTGTATTGTGAGAGAAGGAAGAGAACTCAAAGGAACTTCAAGACATTTGGTGGAGAGAATTTGAGATAAGTGTCTATCTTAGTGTCTAAACTTGGTTTTAATTTAGATTTCTTGTTTATGTGCATGATTTCTACTTTTAAACACATGTGTGGTTGTGTTTTCATCATGGATTCTGAGTAGTTTTCTTTATCTTTTTCCTTAAAATGATAAGTGATTAAATATTTAAAAGAAGTTGTGTGAAGTATTAGACTTCATTGTTAGAAGAAGTTGTGATGATTCGAAACCTTGCACTTCATTTACTTCTTGATTTGGCCAATAAGATGTTAATACCTATTGTGAGAACATGTAAGATCCGAGATGGTATTGTCTTAGTCAACAAATAGTTTGAATCGCATATTGATTTTATAAATGAGAATGTAGTTCATGGGGTAGAGTGCAAATAAATAGGGAAATAAACTTTTAAAGGGTGAAGAATTAGAGGACTTTAGAGTGACATGCTAAAGCCCCCAATTTGATTTATAGATTTAGGTTTTGATACAAGATGTTAGCCCCCAGGTGGAGGGAGAAGAGGGAACTCTATAATGAGAGCTAGTATCTTCCCTGCCTAACATACCTTTAAGGTTATTTAAACTATAGATTAGCCAATGTTCTTTATAGAATCTCTAGTAAGGGTAAAGAATATTATTGCTCCTTTTTGACACAACACATTTAGCATACTTCAACAAAAGAATTTCTTTATTTATCATTAATTCATAATAAAGAAAAATATATTTTATTAATATTGCCTTCATCTTGCAAGTATTTTAGTTAAGTTAATTAGTTGCTTACTTTATTTTCAATTATCAAAAATTATAAAAGAATCAAAATTTCATTCCTATTTTAGCATCTTAAGTTTATGTAAGAATATATTGCTAAGTAAAATTTTGTTATCTAAATTTAGTCCTCCCTTTGCGTTCGATATTTGGGACTTAATCAAAAAGTTCTTTATTACTTGATAACGATACGTATACTTGTGTAGTATCTCATATTGAAATATTATAAATGCATTCTTATTTGCTTCATAGTGAAAGATTTACTTAGCTTTTGCTTTGGATCAATTTTTTGGCTTTGTTGCAAAATAAGAATAACTATTAAGGAAATTAATCATATAATCCCATACATCGCATTTTACATCTATATATATAATAAATTAGGATCAATTACTACCATAGAATTTTGATCTAGGAGGAATCCTTATTTGTTGAGCTGACGACGTTAAACCAAGCGCTTCTTGGGAAATAACCCATGGTACATATGTGTTAGTTTGTTCTTGAGGTGTGACTGTATGCAATGTGTTGTGTTCGTTGTTTGTGTGGATTAGATTGTTCGATGTTGATTGTAGATGTTAGGATGTTGTGTAGATTGTTTGATTGTATGTTAGCAAAATTAGATTTGATACTTATCTATGTTTCATTACTATCATTGAAATGATGATTTATTTTCTTTCACTTGTTATACTGGACATTAGTTGTCAATTTTGTAAATTTAAATATTTACGGACAAATGTGCTTGTTATTATATACTCTTATGCTGATACTTGTACTGTTATTTAGACTTTCTTCAATTCAATTTTATTTTGGCATATTTAGTTTAGATTTACTTTCTACTGCACACTATTCTTGCTTAAATATATTTGTAAATATTTTTTTATAAACATCTATGGTAGATTGTACTTCTAAGATGCTTTCTTTCTGCTTATATTTTCTATATTGAATGTTATACATGTTAAAAATCAAGTTTTAGAGGGGTTACATTTTATTTGTCCTTAATGACCTACTTATAAATTTGATATCACTTTAAAATAACATGTGGTATGTGGTGTTACCTTTAGTATGCTATATTTTTTATTTCGGGGATGTTTTAGAAACATTGTTGAAATTCGTGATAGGACTGTTCTAGAGTTATTATATTTTGTAGGAGACAATAGAAAAAATGATTTTACTATTTAGGGTAGGAAAGAATTATATTTTTTAAAAAAATTAAGATTCTTAGTTTTACACTATAAAGGAATTTAGACACATTTAAAACTTATTTAAAAAAAACTAACACTTAGCAATTTTCAAGTAAAGGTAAGTATTGAGTTTTTAACTTTAGGAGAAGGATAGTGAAATTTAAAACCATTAAAGGCTATCTAGATATAGTAATCCTCTCTTGAAAATTTAAGGATTAAAAAAATCCTGAAAAAAAGTAACATATGAAAAATTGAGAAGAAACTTAAGGAGAAGCCTAATAAAAAAGTTGTTTAACTTAAATCTTCATAAGAAAAGGGACATATATAAAATCCAAAACTTACTTTTATTCCAAAAAGTATAATAAAAAATTTTATAAAGGAGGGTACTTAAATTCTATCTATTACACTTTCTAGGAATCCTAAGTTTGGCAAATTGCAATTAATTTTGAAGTAGATATAAAATCAGAATTCCTAAGTTGAATACAAAACATACTTACACTCTAGTCTTAGGCTGATTCACTAGAATCTTTTCTAAGTTGCATTATGACATTCCTGAGGCAAAATTGTAGGAAATCATAATGAAACTCACTGCCTCAAATCAGTAAATTTAGTTTGCAAAGTTGTAGTGTTACTTGAGGACAAGTAATGTTTAAGTTTGGGGGATTTTAACATGTCTTTTAGAATGCTAAATTTCATTTACCTTTTGTACTTATTCTTGAATGAAATTGCACTTTAAATATGTGTATTTTCATATTTTTATTGAAGTTATAACATGTAGGAAACATGAATCAATTTGGAGTGGAAATAGAGTGAAATGTAGGCAATTGGAGCAAAGAGGCTGCAAGCAGACTGACGCCTAGGTGCTACTTATGGGCGCCTAGGCACCAATGTTCTCCCATAAAATAGAGAAGATGATGCCTAGGCACTATAAACTGGCATATAGGCGTCAAAACTATCAGTGGCTATTTCAGGATGAACAGGGAGTTATTTGACGAATCCAGATGATTGGAAGGGCACTTTTTATGATTTTTAGGTCTGGGAATCCTCCAAGAATGCCAAGAAGTCATAGATAGGAGCAGGGATTATATATATTTGCCTTATCTTGAGATATTGGAGAGGGAACTTGAGTGCAATTCTATCAAGGATTTGTATCAGCATTATAAGGAGTAGTAGAAGGCTTTCTTTGAGGGATTTGCACCTCTTTTTCAGCGAGGAAAAACTAAGTATTATTTTCTTTATTTACTTATCTCTGTTGTAAACACGTATTTAGTGGAATTGCTTTGATGTAATGAAGTTTTCTATTGTGTTGAACATGCTTTGTGAGTAGAATTCCTTTACCCTTCTCTTGTGAAGAATAAGTTGAATGTGTAGGATCTTAGAATGCTTATAGAATTGATCTTTAAATCTTAAGGTGATGGATTTTACTTCATGCTTAATTTACTTATCAATATGATCAATTGATATGTTAAAATTTGTTGTGAATCCATAATGAGTCAAGAGAGGTATGACTTTAACAACTAGAAGAAATCACATTACAATAGTGGATGAAGGAAAAGTAGTCCATAGGGCAGTGCAAATAGATAGGAAAATAGGCTTTGATGGATGTAAGTTGGGGACTCTAGGGTGACAGGCTAGAATCCTAACTAATTTGATATAGTGTTTAATGAATTAAAACTTGGTTAGCCAAATTGAGAGTATAAATTTGAGACTCTAGGGTGACAGGCTAGAGTTGTAACCAATGAATGTAATCTAAGGTTTAAGGAATTAATACTAGGTTAACCAAACTTTTTTATGCACTCAACAGAGGGTAAATAAGAGGAATGCTCCTATTTGTCACTAGCTTAATTAAAAATTTATTGTATTTGATCCTACAATTTAGTTATACAAACACAAGAGAAATGTAGCTTTTATATCTTGATATACACCATCCCAATTGATCTAGATAGGTTTAACTTAGTCATAGAATCTTAACTTAGGATTAGTTGAAAACCAACCTTAATCGACATTTCAAACTGAGACCTTAGTGTAGTAGACTAGAACTTCTCTCATTGGATTCGTTACCGCATTCTCTATGGGATTGATAATCTAGACTCAATAGAGTCTTATATTATTGAAATGATATGTATACTTGTATGAGAAACCCCAGTAAGTAATAATACCTACTTATAAGAACTTAACCATTTTGTTATAGAGCATATCAATTTTCTGGTGTCCCTGCCAGGATTTATATAAAAAGTGGTAATCTTTAGAGTGGATCAGTAGCTTCCCATCAATTTTTTTCCTCTTGGGCTCAACTTCTAGGGATACCATATCTTGCCATCGAGTCTTGACTCTTGCGCTCAACTTCTAGTGACATGGTATCTTCCCATCGAGTTTTGCCTTGGAGCTCAACTTCTAGAGGCACCGTATCTTCCCATCGAGTTTTACCTCTTGGACTCGACTTCCAAGGGCATGGTGAAGATCTTGTTTGTTGCTTGCCCTCAAGGGGACTTTATACAAAAAAAATTTTCATGAGAGAAAATAATAAAATTTCATTAAAATGACAGTTTAAAGCAACATAAAATTTTGCTAGAATAAAATTAGAAATTTATAAGCTAGACTTTTACACAAATAAAATAATTTGGAGATGCACTTCTCATTTGATAACTCCGACGATTCTCTTTTGATTCCCCTCACCTTGTTCTTGCAAGTAGTGACATAGTTGACCTTGCATATTAGACGTTCAAGCAATTTCTTTAATTGAAAACACTATTTTGTCAAATGTCCTTTTGTATGGTAGAAATGATAATATTGAGACTGGTCTCCACCATCTGGATTTCTTAACGACCTTGACCTCTTGACGACCTCTTTATCCTTGATGGTCATTAGGATGTTAACATGTGACGTCTTGAGTGCAGAATATTCATTTTCTGATTGTCGTTCATGATTCCCCCATGGTTTGAACTTTTTCGCTGTGAGATTTGATCGGTATCCTCTGTTGACCTCAATTTTGGTAAGGTCTTTCCTTCCTCTTAGTGCTTAGGATCTAGCCATAGGACTTTTCTTTTGACTATCCTAGAGGACTAGAGATGTAATCCACCGACATAGAAATTCAAACCACCTCCTTACTATGTTCGGAACTCACATGGATGATCATGAACCTCCAGCACTTGAAAGGTTGAGACCAACATGTGAGGACTCAAGGATGAGTCCCCATAGGATTGTTGAACTTAGGGCAACCATGAGTGGCTAGGGTTTGGCCTCTCACACACTCAAGCACATCACAATTCTCCACTTATTCTATTACTTTGAAACTAAACCCATTAAACATATTTTCTTTGGCTCTTTTGAAAACTCATGTGGGTGGTCCCCAAGCTCTTAGCCCTTTGGCTAGGGTGGCTAAGACCCACACATGAAGGGTCCAAAATGAGCTTCCCCTTGGTCTCATGGCTCAAATAATGTACCCTTGTGATTTGCATCGTTAATGAATTTTAATTCCACCAAAACACCCAATTTTGGCCTTTTAGCCCCAAACTTTATGAAAATTATCAAAATATCCCTCATGTACAAAAAATTCCTAAAACCTCCCAAATCATTCCAAACCTCCCCTAAGCTAATCCTAACCACCCAATGGACTCACTTTTGACCTAAATCCTAATTTTACCCCTAAAGTACCAAAATCCCTAAATTACTTTCAATTTCCATCAAATTAATTTCAAATTTCCCTAATTCTAAATCTACATAAAAATTCAACATGTTCAAATGCAATTGAAGTTAAATCCAAGCTCATTTGATTAAGCCCTTCATTAATTCCAAAAAATTAAAATCCATCATGCACATTTTTAAAGCCCATGCCCATATGCATATTTAAAAGCCCATGGCATCCAATTCAAAAGCTCAATTTGAGCCCACATGAAAAAAAATCAATTCTACATCATCTCATGGTATTTAAATCGCCCCATCATGTCATCATATGAAGCATACCATGCATGTACAGAAACTTTTACCAAAATGAGGCATGTTGATTTTCTTCATTTAAAACTCATAAAATTCTAAATGTCATTTGCATGAAACCTTCTCATGACTCCATACATGGCATGGCATGCCTCATGGAGCCTTCCATGGAAATCATGAGTTCAAACTTACCAAATTTGGCTAGTAGAGGTGACTACTCCCTCTTCCCTCTCCACTTGGATTTACCCTTCTCATGCAACATTTAAACCATGGTTTCATGCCTAAGCCAGCCATTTAAGTTCATCTAAACCTGCCTTGGGGTCATGGGACTCACCTTAACCACCATGGAATCAAACCTAGCCCTTGGACCAAAGAGTTAAACCCAAACCTAGCCAGCTTGCCCAAACCTCACTTCCCCCTTAGACCAAAGCCTTGGATCCTCCTTGGAACCAAAGCCATGGAGCCTCCTTGGAACCAAATTTAGTTGACCACTCAACCTCCCTGGCTCCCCAGAGCTTGGAGGCGACCTGAACCTAGTTGGCTAGCCACCAAGCCACCGGAAAACACCAAGCCCAAGAGCCTTCCTAAGGATTAAACCCAACATTGGGACTTCTTGATGGCCTCATCCCAATTGGCCATCATAGCCCTTCTGCCCTCCACCTAAGAAGCTCCTCTGCCACCACGGCATGCCTTGTTTGCCACCAGAGCCTACTCTATAGATAGGAGACCCCCCATGGCCAAGTGAAGACCTTAGCTGAACTCTGCAAAAATTTCTCCAAGCCTCCTAAGAACCCAAAAAAGTTCATCCCCACTAATTTTTCAGCCCTCATTCTCACTCTCCAGCCCTAATTTCAGACTTGAAATCCAGGGCTTTTCATTGTCATACCTGAAACTCAATCAATCTCACAAATTTATTGACTCTTAAGCTTCACCAGAGCGACAAAGGAAGTTCCCCACAAAAGCACCATCCTTTGAGACCTCTGTCATAGAGTTAGACCAAGCTCGTGCCACCCTTTGAGTGAATTCCTACTTGAACTCCATACTAGAGCAAGGTGACACTTCGAGGAGTTTTGTTGGACTCCACTGAAGCTTCTGCAAGCATCCAATTGAGGACTCGCCTCTTGAGCGAAGGTATAAATCACCAACCCTAACTTTTGACTTGATTTCACCAATTGTGAAGAGAATGTTTATTTCATGAGCACGTAACAGTATGTATGTGTTTGTTTTACCTAGATGAAGCTGTAAGAACAAACCCCATGTGATTTGGCCTAGAATCAAGTGAGAAATTACGGTTAGAAGACATGTGGTTTACAAGTTAGGCCATTTAGGGCGATGACCAGGAGCTGTCCAATCGCGTGTGTATAGGACAAATAGATCATATCGCGTCGAATGCGCAAATGGAACATAAAGTGGGACGTGTGGCGGATGACTCAGAAGGTGGCGTTCAAAAGCGCAATGACGCATGGGGCTTCGACAGGCCGCAGGTTGCGCTGGCACTGAGTAGGATAAGTAGGAAATTAGTCATTTAATGATTTAAATTAATTCAAAAACTTCAAAAAAAACTATAACTTGGTGTAGAAAAATTATAAACATAAAATAAAAATACTCATGTGCACAATGAACAGAGGAAAATCATGTTGACTAAAAATATAAATTATTTTTCTTATATTTATTTTTAAATTAATTAAATATTCTAAACCTTAATTAAATCATAAATAATTAAATATTAATCATCATAATATGAAATATGGAGGGTTTGTTCTCTCTATGATTAGAAGTGTTCCCTGATTTTTCCAAGGTTAGAGAACACCCCTAACATGGTAAACCCTAATTTCCAAAGTTAAGTCCCTATTTTTGCTTAAAATAATTATATAAATTAAAAAAAATCAAAAAAATGTGAGGTCTGTGTTGGTAGGTTCACTATGGTCTGAGGAGTATGAGAAAAATAAAACCTAAATTTAAATGTCTTTAAAATGCAATTTTCTAATTTAAATCTTTAAAACGCATAAAAAGTTAAATAAATAAAATATAATCCAAAAAATCATAAAAAATTAATCCATAATTTAAATAATGTTATGAGAAGCCTCTATATAAATGTGGAGTTAATATGAATTAATTTGATCGACAAAGTCTATTTTTTAAGGAAAATGAGATTTTTCACTAAATAAAATATAACTAAAAAAATTTGAAAAGTGGTTTGGAGTGTTCCTTGTGACCAGGGACATCCAAGAAAAATAAAATTGATATTAAAATAAATAGTACATTTTGGCTTATTTTTAAATTTAAAAATAATTAAAAATTATAAAAAATCACAAAAATATAAAATGCATTAAAATGGCACAAATTGTTCCCTCATCACTTGGGACCAATTATAACATTTTACCAATTTTCTAAATAAATTTATGTATTTTTAAGTGCCTGAAATGTTTTTCCTAATTTTTCACTAAAATAATTTTTAAAAATAAAATAAATATCAAAAAATATATAAAGTAAATTTATTTGAGTTCCTTGGGGTTAGAGGGATCAATGAAAAATATAAAATTAATTTTCTAAAATAAAATGTATTTTCTATTTAATTAACCACCAAAATAAGCAAATAATTATAAAAATTAAAATATAATTCAAATTTTCATGAAATTTAACTCAAGTGATCCTCTGACCTAGGTAAACCTCCAATAATTTTCCCAAAGACTGAAACTTTACTTTGATTAATTAAATGAATTAACTTTAGAATTTATCATTTTTGGATTAAAATAATTATATAAAATAAAATAAAAAACTAAAAAATATGATTTCTTCTTTGGTTCGTTAATTAACCTATGAGAGATAGGTCAGCAAATTTTCAAGCCCATGTGAATTAATTTAAAAGATTTATGAAGATAGGAGTCTTAGGGGCAAAATTGTAATTCCACCTTTCACCCCTAATTAAGAATTACAATGGGATAAGAGCTTAAAGGGTAATATCTTGATCTTAAGCAGCATTCTAAGGCGATTGAAACATAAGGGTAAGAGTTAGAAACAAATTAACCTCCACTTTTAGAAAAGAAGGGTATCATCGTAATTATCCTAATTGTTACAAATTGGAAGAAGAAATCAAATTGAATGATTTAAATGTTTGGGACATGAACTGGAAAGTTAATAATTCAATAATAGTTGAGTTATAGGTTGAGCTTCTAATAAGAATCAAACTTTTCTTTAAAACCATCTTTTTCCAAAATTACGCATTTACCCCTAGTGTCTGAGAATTATTTGGAAGATAAACCATAATTAATCCCCTTCAATTACTACAAGCTCAAGCTTGCTTGTCCCTTCTCTCATGGGTTAATTGAGATAGAAAACTGAACACAGCTTAAACCTAATGAACTTCGGGATGATCTACTCAACAACATAATAAGCTCAAGTGAACTCGAAATGGTTCAAAGGATTCTTAGAAGTTGTGCAGGGTTGTGCCCCAAACACTTTCAAAAACTTTTGGATATTTTAAAGAACAATTAAACTTATTATGTTTTGTTCAAGAAAATCATCCTATAAAACCTTTAGGGACCCGCCAAGCTATGAATTGTGGTTATAAACCATTAAGGCTTCAATACTACTTGTTCACGTAGCACTTGTTTTTATTTTGCAATATATGCATGATTATGAAAGCTAATATTTCAGCGGGAGCAGCGAGAAGATGACATGTAAGTGATGCGTCAGGAATTTGTTAAGCTTAACAATAATGATGCAATGTAACCCAAACTATAATATAATTTTGATGAGAATAATTTATATTTAAAAATTTCTTTAAAATCCCAATTCTCGTTTACATACTACGCAATTATATGTATCGCTCAAGTAATATAGAACTTTAATGGAGTCCTAGATATCACAGGGAAGCTGGAAATATATATAAGCTAGATATGTATATTCTATTATAATATAAAAATAAAGTGAAGTGCTAAGTTTGAAATAAACTACTTAAGTGAAATGCTACTAACTATGCAGATGTACGACTATAACAAGTAAATTAAACTAAATGCTAAACTTTCAAAAGTAAATTGCTGAAATAAAATAAAGGTTTTTGTTGACAAAAAGTTCAAGTATGAGAAAACATCCTTTCCTTTACAATGAAAATATGGCTTGTGAAGAAATTGAAATCATTTGTAAAATATATTTAAAAATTATTTTGTGCCAAATAGGAGCAATTTTATTCTCTACCCTCTTCCAAGCGCTATAAAGAACATTGACTAATCCAGAGTTTGGTCTCTAATTTTGTGGTTAGGCTGGGAGGATACCAGTTGTCACTCCAGAGCTCCCACTATTCCCTCCCCTGATGGCTAACATGCTCGCATTAGTTTCCAATCAACTGAACCAAATTGGGGATTCTAATCTGTCATCTTAAAATCTTACAATTCTACATCCAGCAAAGTATATTTCCCTATTTATTTGCACCCAATCTCATGAATGGAATACTCTCCCATGAAATCAAATGTGATTCTTCCTTTGTTGTAGAAATCATATCCCCTTTTCAAAACATATAATTCTCAACACATTTTAACAATTTAATTGGTCAGATCAAAAAGTAAATGAAGATCGGAGTTCAAATCATCACAAACTATTGACATTTAAAACCGTAGAAAACAAAATCAATTCTTCACAAAACCATTTCTTCAAAGTAGGGAGAAGGATAAAGAAGACTACTCAGAATTCATGAGAAGGATACGAGAAAACACGGATTTCATATATGAAAACATGTTTACAAACAAAAGAAATAAAAAATACAACTTATCTCACAATCCTTCCCAAGCAAATCCCTAAAGGTTCTCTCCAAGACTCTCTTTACAATCCCTCCCAATTCTCTCTTAGAAGTGTAATGAAGAAGAAATCTCTCACCTTCCCTCTCCTCTTACAATCATTGAAGAAAAATTCTCTCTTAGAAGTGTAATGAAGAAGAAATCTCTCACTTTCCCTCTCCTCTTACAATCCTAGAAGAAAATCTCCTCCTCTCTCTCTCTCTAACTCATGCCTCTCTCTCTCTCTCTAACTTTTTGTCCCCCTTCTAGTCTCTCTAGAGGTTCTCTTTTTTTGGCTAGTTCTCTCTTCTCATAAGAATCTCAATTCCCTCCAAAATTCAAAAGTCAAAACTTTGAATTTCAAAAGATATGCCTCCTTGATCCAAGAGTCAAATCCCTTCAAATTGGAACCTTTCAAAGTATCGACATGCATTGAATCACTCCATGTGGTGCTTAGAACAAGTGTCCCTTTGAAAATGAGCACAAAATTTTTCTTCAACCGCCTTAATTTGAAAAAGTCGCATCTGTCGCATCATGCGCCACTCAGACGCATCAAGCACCAGTGCTCTGGATTTTGGCGCATCATGCGCCAAACCCCAAAATTGGCTGCTTTTGCTCCAAATTTCGCTTTTTTTTGTCATTTTTGTTCCAAATGCCTAAAGATGAAATACCTACAATAAAAACACAAAAATATCATTCTTTAAAATGCAATATAACAAAAAATAATCATAAAAATGGTACTTAAAATAGTATATTATTTTTGTGGATCAAAATCCCCCAAACTTAAATTTACTTATCCTCAAGTGACACTTTTATTACATAAAAACATATTTCCTTAGGATAGAGATTAACTTATCACTCTATACTTTAGTTCAATAAATAGAATAGCAAAATTTAAGAAAAACATTTAATAACTTATGTTCAAACTCCAAGTCTATGAATATCTAGTAATCAAATTTAAGATTTCTTAACCTCTATTCTTTTCAAGAAGAATTGCAATTTATCATGCTAAGGACATTTAGATCATTCATATGAAAAAGAACTTCATAAAAACTTTACTAGAAATGCTACTAATACTTCAATACAAGTTTAGAAAGAATAATAAAGCTCATTCCTTAAGTTGATTCAAGTGAAGCCAATTTTTTATTAGGAATCTCCTCAAACTTCTCCACACTTCTTTTTTTCTATTCTTTTCTTTTTCTTCTTTTTTTTTCTTTTAGGATCTTTTTAATCCTTTCTTTTTCTCTTTTTCTTCTAGCAATGATTACTATATCTGGATAGATTTTAATAATTTTGAACTTCACCATTCTTTTCTTAAAGTCAAAACTCCACACCCCTTCTTAGTTAATAAAGTTATACTAGTATATGATTTTTCATAAAGTCTCATTTCTTTCTTCTTACATGAAACTCTAAAATTCTTAAAAATATAATTTTCCTTTACTTAAAATAGAAAAACATAGTCTTATTCTATCATACCAAATATCTTTTACTTTAGAATTGACCTTCATTATTAAAAATCTTTCCCTAAATTTACTATAATATTTATAAACATAAGTATAGTCATTTAAAGTTAAATCTTAATATCCCAGGTTATGTTAAATAAATTTTGAAAAATATAGTTACTTAAGGATAAATAAAATTTAGTTTTCCCCATTTGAAAAGAAAATTTTCTTTCCCCCCAAACTTAAATTTTTAAATGATTTTAAAAACCTTTTTAGTACAAAATTTTAGTTTGTGAAAGAAAACAGTAAATGCATGAAAATAAAAACTAACCTGTAGAGGATTTCTGAACATGAAATTTGTTCTGGTATACTGTAGGTACTAACTTTAAAACTACATGTAGGATTTAAAACATTAAATAAAATATAATATATTCTAAAGAACTTACTGGGAATTAAACACTTAAATACAAAACTGAAAAATAAAAACTGAAAATACTAAAAATGCAGAAAAAGTGAAAGTCTACAATTACTATTACAAACTGCAAGTTCACAACACAACATAAAAAATTTTTGTTACTACAACAAGTTTTCCAAATAAAAGTACATCCTAATACAAACATAAACACATAAAAAATAACTAAGCAAGTCTCATAAAATATCAATCTTCATCTCCTTCCACTCCATCATCATCATCCTTCTTCTTCCTTCTTCTTCTTCTTCTTCTTCTTCTTCTTCTTCTTCTTCTTCTTCTTCTTCTTCTTCTCTTGCTTCTTCATTTTCATCACGAATGGGAGCATAGGGAACAAAGCTGGGGCAAACAGGAAAGTTCACGTTAGGTTCACCCAAAAAGTGCCTAACAATAGCATTTTGAAAATCTATATCATGTTGAACTCTTCTCTGCTGATATTCATCATTATATGCATTCATTGCATCAATCTCTCCCAACTGAGTCTGTATATGAATAATATCATATTGTTGAATCATAAGCTGGTCCATAGCACCTTCTAACGATGCAGCACTAGAAGTATATGCCCCTGCAGCAGATGTAGAGGGCATATCCCTTCTTCCACTTCTAGACTCAACAAATGATTCTACCCTTTCAATCATGTGCTTCCCAATTGGATTTTGAGGTTCTACCTCTCTTCATTTCTATGGGATTCAACTCCTGATTGTTCACATAGAGTCAAAATCAGGGCAGAATATCCAAAACCTCCAGCAGTAGAACTACCAGTAATACTTCGAGCGTGTTAAACTATAAGTGCACCAACGTCTATTGCCTTTATGTTCTGAATGCAATAGTTCAACACAGCTCGATCCTTTGTAACATCAGCAAGATGATTTGTAGGTAAAAGTCTAGCAAAGATGAAATGATGCCATATTTTTTACTGAATAGTTAACATGGAAGCATGGAAGTTAACTATCTTATTATTCTTTATTTTCTACTCTCCTCTCCATCAGTCAAAAGGGCAATAACTTCTTCCAGTGATGAATCAGTAATAGAAAAAGTGGCATATTCATCATGGAAGACATTTCTAAGCCCATAAAATGCATTGATCCTTTCAGAGGTAAATTTCACTTGCGTACCTCTCACCAAAATGTGATCTCCCGAAGTGAATCTCGGGTTTGCAAAAAACTTTCGGACCATAGGGACGATCGCCACAGCAGTGAAGTAGCAGAATCTCTCCCAATTTTTGGCACGAATCAACCTCTTGACCTTGCCTCCCGGGTTTGCAAATGTCCATTCCTGGATCATTCTTTTGTTCTCAAATAAGGTATTGTAACTGTGTTGGGCGTTAAAACTAACAAATAGTCGAGCATCAAAGTCATCGAATGATTTTCCTCGCTTAACTCGAGGATCAATTGAAAATTCTAAGAAAATCCAAAAAAAATTCCAAATAAATTACTAAATCGAAAATCTAACTCCCTAAGCAAGATTATTTGGTAAGAAACTTTTCATCATGGGTTTTCTTCTAGCACTTTCATCAAAAATCCCATTTTTTGGACTTTCCAAAATCCATGGTGAAAATCAAAATTTTCTAAGTTAAAGTGAAGCTCTTACACAGAGAAAATGAAATCTATGGTTTTTGTCCTCCAAATCCTTCTCTTTAGCCCGCAATGTGACGCCCTAGACCAAGGTCTTGAGGTAGAAGATGACTCAAGCGGCAAAAATGGAGGTTGTCTGTGCAATTTTGCGGTTTTCTAGGCAATATATCGTGTTCGGACTTTTGGCACATCATGCGTCAAATCTAGCGCATCATGCGTCAAGGCTCTGTAAGTTGGCGCATCATGCATCAGAGCGTATTTTTGCCTGATTTTGGTTTCTGTGGAAATTTGCTCCATACTGTTTTACATCAACCTCTATTTGACTCAAATAAACCTTTCTAAGAATAATTAAACATCAAACTAACACCAAATTTTCACAAACAACACAAAACTCATTTTTATATATGAAATATGAGTTATTACAAACTAACATTTTTCAAGCCAACACAACAAATTCAGTGTTTTAAAACAAACCAATATCCTAAACACTGAAATCTAAACATCAAACTTCAAAGAAAATAACATAGATAGTGCAACAACTTAAAGTAAAGCAATCCAACATAACAAACTATAACAAATAATACTAGACAAAACGTTCCGTGCTTAATTTAACTTCACTCATATTCTTCACTCTTGTTCTCCTAGAGATTTCCTATAGACTGGTAGTGCACATACAGATTTTAGAAGGGTCTAAATGGAAATTCATCAATTTCATTTTCTTCCTCAATAAATGCATGCTTCTTGAACATACGTACCAAACCATCTTCAATACGCCTGGTTGTCCAAAATGTTCCTTAAGTCTCCAATCCAGGTGATGCAGCATTTCCGAAATATTCTCAATTGCATGCATAAGATTATGCATCTCTATCTCAATCTTTTTAATTCTCTTTAAAAGTGCACTCGAGTTGTAGTAGGGCTGAATAAGTAATAAATTCTGAGATCCTTGATCCATTAATACATCCATAACATTTTCATCTCTCATTCCAATGCAACTACAGTACACTTCAGGATCCATCGGCTTCCAAGATAGTAATACTTTCTCCCAACTTTCATAAGGTACTTGTGATTGACTGCAGAGTTGAAAAATAGTAGATAGGTGTCCCAATCCAGTTGCAGACCCATTCATAATCAAACCCGAAATAGATTTCACAATTATGGCTCCAATATCAACAAGTTTTGCAGTTTGAAAACAATAATTCAGAATAGCACTCTCCTTCGTAACCTTACTAATTTTCATAATAGGCAGTAATTTGGAGGAAATGAAGAAAAGTCATGCCTTTGAAGTAGGATTTAATAATGCTGAAGAAAAACTCACATTCCCATCATCTCGGGCTTCCCAATTAGCATCTTCATTCGTAAGGTAACGATAGAGTTCATTCATATTGTCTCTTGTAGGGGTAAAATTTGCATAATGGCAGGTAGGCACATTCTCAATCATAAACATTTCATTGATTCTCGAATGAGAGAATTGCACAAACCTGCCTCGCACATAGAACATTCCTTGGTTGATCGCTTGAAGATTTGCATAAAATTCTTTCACCACAGGGACGACTACAACGGCAGTAGTGTAGCAAAGTACTTCCCAACGCCTCTGCGCAATAACTTCTTCAACTCGAGTATTCGGTGTGTTGAATCCTTGATGCACAAATCCCCTCTCTTTGATAAGCCTCTTATTCACTGTAACTCAATCATGCAACTTATATACGTCGAAACTGATGAACTTTCTTCGGTTGAAAATTCCAAATCTAGCGAAGTTTCTAGAGTAGGAAGCCATAGAAATTGAAAAATGGTGACTCTTCCCTTGTTTTCCTCCTTAAAATATGACTTGGAGTCGATTTTTATGAGTTATTTGAAGGTGTCCCCGCCAAAAACCGTCATTTGACATGTTTTTAAAAAATTTTGTCTCTGCAGGGCATCATGCGCCGATCTGGCGCATCATGCGCCAGTTCCAAAATTTGGCCGTTTCAAAATTTATCAAATAAATTCTTAGTCTTTTCACAACATTAGGCAAACAAAGATANACATCCAAGATTCAGGGAGGTCAAAGCCCTTGGAAGTTGGGTGCAAATAAATAGGGAAACAATATTATTGGGTGTAGAAATGGATATTTTAGAGTGATAGACTAAAATCCCTAATTCGGTCCTATCGTTTGAGTGCTGAAGTGTAGATTTTAGCCCTCAGGTGAGGGGAACGTTGAAGCTCCGAAGTGAGCCGGTATCCTCCCAGCCTAGCCGCAGATTCAGTAAACAAGCATAGGATTTGTCAATGTTCTTTATGCCTAGATCTAAAGGTAAAGAATAGGTATGCTCCTATTTAACACTATATAAACTGAACTAATTCATTTTATCCATTCACTATATTTTCTTGACAAGGAGAAGGATGCTTTCTTATATATTGAATGTCACAATTAAACCCTACTTAATATCATTAGTTATTTATTAGTTATTAAAATTTTTTATTTACTCCAATTGTCTATTAGTGACAGATAAGCAAATTGAACATTGTTGTTGTAATTAAAGTATTGCTTTTCTAAAGTCTTAATCCGTAATTCTAAACTACTCCCTGTTGGATCGATATCTAGGACTCCATTAGAGCCCTATATTACTTGAGCGATACGTATACTTGCGTTGATAAGTGTGACTTTACAATTATTGAATATTTAATACGTCCATATTTATCTTATATTTTATTGCATATATAAAGTCGCTGTCAAGTTTTTGGCGCCGTTGCCGGGGAGTGATTGAGTGAGTGTGTAAAATCATGATCAGAGTAAGAGACAAATTAGGATTATTATAAAATTTTTATTTAAATTGCAACTTATTTTTATATTTATATTTAGTTAATTATATTACTTAGTACTGATTTCAAATTGTATGCGTAAATTTGGACCTGAAAATCTTATACCCTACGATTCGCAATTAGAACGCACTGTTAGAAGGATTAGAAAATTAAGAAGAGAACCTAGAAATTCTGATTCAATGGAAAACAACCTAAACAATCAAGGAATAGAGAATGAAGACCAACTAGACCTCTACGAGATTATGCAAATCCTACAGCAGATGAAATTCACTTATCTACCCAAAACCCTGATGTAGCTGCTAATTCATTTGAGCTTAAGACCCCTAAGAGATTATGCAAATCCTACAGCATATGAGATTCACTTATGGAATAGAGAATGAACACCAACCTAGTCCCCTAAGAGATTATGCAAGTCCTACAGCAGATGAAATTCACTTATTCTATCTAAAATCCTAATGTAGCTGCTAATTCATTTGAGCTTAAACCTGTTATTATCCAAATGGTACAAAATAATCAATTCGGAGGTACACAAAATGAAGATTCGAACTTACACCTCGCTAGTTTTTTAGAACTGTGTGCTTCTTTTAAATATGATAGAGTCTCAAACGATGCTGTTAGACTTAGACTTTTTTTTTTTTCTCTGAGGGATAAGACCAAGATGTGGTTAAATTTTTTAGCACCTGGATCTATTAGAACTTGTGGAGAACTTTCACAAAAATTTCTATCCAAATATTTCCCTTCATCTAAAACTACTAAACTTAGAAATGACATAACATCATTCTGTCAGATTGATGGAAAGTCAATATATGAAGCTTGGGAAAGATTTAAAGAACTTCTTAGGAAGTGGCCTCATCATTCGTTACCAGATTGGTTGATAATTTAAACTTTTATAATGGATTAGTGGGATCTCTTAGATCGATAGATATTGCGGCTGGTGGTTCTTTAATGTCAAAACCTTTTGATGAGGCTTATTCATTAATTGAAGAGATGGCTACCAACAATTTTCAATGGCCCTCTGAGAGGGTAAATCCTAAAAGAGTAGTTAGTATCCGTGATTCTAATGCAATATCTAGGTTAGCTTCGCAGATTGCTACAATATCAAAGAAATTAGATCATTATGGGATGAATTAGTCTTCAACACCTCCCATGATGGAAGAGATATCATCTGGGCATTTTGTGGATGTCCAACCTTCATATGAGACATTAAATGCTATTAATAGATCCAACAACTCTTATTCAAACTATTATAACCCAGGTCGGATGAATCATCCAAATTTTAATTGGAATGACAATTCTTCTACAAATCAACAATGGGTAAACAACCCAGTGAACCCATTAGGAAATTCATCGAACCAAGGAAATGTTAACTATAGACCTTCTTATCTTCCAGGATTTAATAGTAATACTCAAATTAAGGAGAAGAAGTTGTCTATGGAAGAGCT
>JXCR01100741.1:218219-230934 GCA_002079205.1 Phalaenopsis hybrid cultivar | reverse complement strand
GAGAGTCCAGAAAAAATTAATACAGAGGCTCGCCGACGGTGCCATCGACCGCACTGACGGTGAGACCGGTGAATTGACGGTTATGCGGGTTCAAATGGCAGTTTTTGGCAGTTTTTGGGCGGGAATTGTCTTTTTAAACTCAAAAATTTGAATTCTAGTTCATATTTTCCCTCCAAAAATGAAGTGAAACTCTACCAATTTCATTCCTATGGCGTCCAATTCCCCTGATAATCCCAAAATGCGAGTATAAATTGGTAAAAGTTTATTAGTGCGGAAGCGCAGCGAATCTTCAACAAGTTGCTGACAAAGAAAAGATTGATCAAAGAACGAGGATTCCTGAATCTCGGATTGAATAATCCAACGACGGATATTGAAGAAATGATAGTGCGGCGAAGATGGGAAGTATTGTGCTACACTACTGTCGTCGTGGTGGTTCCTGTGGTAAAAGAATTTTATGCAAATTTACATGGAATCAACCAAGGTGTTTTTAATGTGCGAGAAAGATGGATCACTTTCACTCCTGCATGGATCAACGAATTATATATGATAGAGAATGTTCCTGTCTGCCACTATTCCAATTTTGTCCCAACAAGAAACCAGATGAATGAGATTTACCAATATTTAACGGACGAAACTGACGACTGGGAAACAAGAGAAAACGGGCATGTTAGTTTTTCTGCAACACTCCTGAATCCCATTTCGAAACATTGGCACTTTTTCAGTTTTGCGAAACTGTTACCGACAATGAAGATCGGTAAAGTTTTTAAAGAAAGTGCCATTTTGAATTACTGCATCCGAAGGGGACTACCGATCGACATTGGATCTATAATTATGAAGTCAGTTTTGGGACTGATCATTCATGGATCAACTTATGGGTTTGGACACCTCTCCACAATTTTCTCACTTTGCAGTCAGTTCCAATTGTCCTATGAAAATTGCGAAAAGGTACTGCTACCTTGGAAGCCTTTGGATCCAACTGAAAGATTCCCAGTTTCTTAAGATGAAAATGATATGGCCATTATAGTAGACCAATCAGCTCAGAATTCACTGCCAGTTTAACCCTTAATTCCTGACAAGTCTCTGGTGATCCTGCACTGAATCAAGAAATTGGAAAAGGAGGTACAAAATGTCATGAATGTGATTAATAATATCTCTGATTTCTTTGGTCATCTGGACTGGAGAATGAAAGAAAATTTTAAGCACTATAGACATTTAGAAGATAGTTTGATACGATTGATGAGAAGGATGAAACTAATTGAGGAGGATTCTACTGAAGAATTTATACGACTGATGAGGAGGATGAAATTGATAGAGGAGGATTCGACTGAAGAATTTCCATTCTGCCCCTTTTATAACTTCTTCATTCATGCGCAATATGGGTGATCTCAGAGGAGAATCGAGTACCGAGTCTGAAGATTAGTAGATTTATATTACTACTTATCTGTCTGTCTATGTATTTTGATTTGAACTTTGTATTTGCTTTGCTTTAGAATTATGCTTTTAGATCTCTGTATAGTTGAGACTAAGCATAGGATGTTTTATTTTCAGTGTTTTGAGTGTTGTGGCTTGGATTGCGATGCTGAATTAATGTGTTGAGGTTGAGAAAATACCAAACTTAGGTGTGTTATGTAATGTATATTGTACCTCTTGGAATTTATATATAAATATGATGTTTTGCGTTGTGTAAGTTTATATGTGTTAAGTACATAATTTAGCTATTTAAAATTATGTCTATAATGATTAAACAAATGTCGTTTAGGCTTTGAATTGATCGAAATCGTAAAAATCTGGAATTTGGAAAAAATCAATAGAGCCCGCCGATGGCGCCCACCCGAGACTTAGGATTTAAATTCCAATTGAGCGCGCCGGCGGCGCCATCGACCCCACCGATGGCGAGCTCACAAAAAACACCTTTAATCGCGATTTTGACCAGTCAACCGCCACTGTTCATCATCCCCTTCCTCCTAAAAATGTCATTTTTGACGTAGGGCTTGAGAGATCTTGGATTAGGAGACAATTTCAAGGCTTTTTGACACTCGATTTGATCATCTCTAAGTAAGAGCTTCACTCCAAGCTAAACAGACTTTTACAACTGCCAATATGAATCCTTTAGTACGATGGAAGGCCCCCTTAATGATGTGATCAACTTTCTCACTGATGGGAAAGGAACATGGAAGATAAAGCAGCGAGAACAAGTAAATTTTTCTGCTTCCATGTTGAATGCCACCTCTAAGGCGTGGCACTATTTCATTTCCTCTACTCTGTTACCGACTTATCACCAAGTGAGGTAACTAGAGATAGAGCTATTCTGAATTTTTGTGCAGAATAGTAGAACTATAAATGTGGGGAGAATAATTCTTAAGAATATATTGACTACGGTAAGAAGTGAGACTAGTGGAGGTCTAAGACATCCTGGACTTATTTATACAATTTGCAAACTTTCTGGAGTAGAATTTTGAGATGAATAATGGGTTTATCCTATGAAACCCTTAGTAAAGCTAATTTGAAGACTTATGAATCCCATGAGAAATGGAGAACTGGGAGTAGAATTCAAGAACCATCTACTAGTAGAGATGTCCCCTCAAATTATGATTCCACCTTCTAGTTCCCCTACCCTCTCTGATTTGATGAATGAGTTGACCTTGCAGTGGAAGAGCAAAGAATTGATAAGTGAAAGGATTAAAGGTTTAGAACGTTCACGATTATGATAGTGAGTACCTGCAGAGGCATTCAAATTTTGAGGTAGCCTATTATGAAGCTCATACCCGACACTACAGAGGAGAGCCTGATGTTACATTTCCTGAATGCCCCCGATATACTCAGTATCAACCCAATCCACCTGCTGATCAAGGCGATGAAGATATAGCTCGGGATTTTGATATAGAATGAAATTGATGTACTTATGTTTGTGTTTTTATTTTATGTAATCTTTTTGTAAAAGAAATGGATGTTTATGTATTTGGACTTACATTTTGTGTACTTGGATAACTTTAATTTTTATAAAGTTAGTGTGGTAGTTAAATGTGCATGTGTAGTTCAATAGATATTAAGTAGAATTTTGGATTGTAATGTGATTTTCATTTCGCATTTTTGAGTTTTAATTGTTTAGTATTGTGATTGTGTTAGGAAATATTGTGTNAAAAATCTTATCATATTTCTGCCCTAAAACAGCTTCAATTGCATAATCACTAGCATCACACATTAGTTCAAAAGGTTTCTCCCAGTCCGGTGAAATAATTATAGGAGCACTGATCAATTTTTCCTTTAAAGTTTCAAAGGCTTTAAGGTAATCTTAGTTAAAGTCAAACTTTTTATCTTTTTCCAGAAGTTGGCATAAAAGCTTAGTAATTATTGAAAAATCTTTGATATATTACCTGTAAAATCCAGCATGTCCTAAAAAGCACCTAACTCCTCTTACATTAGTTGCTTGAGGTAGGCTTGATATAACCTGAATTTTTGCAAGATCTATTTCCATGTCATTCTCTGAAATTTTATGTCCAAGAACAATTCTTCCTGCAACCATAAATTAACATTTCTCTTAGTTTAAAATAAGATTAGTCTTTTTACAACGTTCCTGAACTTTTTCTAATTAATTTAGACATATTTTGAAGGAAGTTCCAAATACAGAAAAATTGTCCATAAAGACTTCAATCCATTTGTCAATCAAATCACTGAAGATTGACATCATACATCTTTAAAATATTATAGGTGCATTACATAATCCAAAGACATTCGCCGAAAAGTAAAAGTTCCATAACGACTACTAAATGTTATTTTCTCTTGATCCTCAAAAGAAATAGGTATTTGATGATAACTGGTATATCTATCTTGAAAACAAAAATATTTGTGCCCAACTAATCTATCCAACATCTAGTCAAGGGTAAAGGAAAATGATCCTTCTGGGTGCAGAATTTAATTTTTTTATAATCTATGCAGATTTTCTATCCAGTGCTTGTCTTGTTGATATTATTTCATTATGCTCATTCATCACTACAGTTATACCTCCTTTCTTCGGAACACAGTGAATTGGACTCACCCAAGCACTGTCTGAAATAGGATATATTATTCTCGCATCTAACCATTTTATAATTTTTTTCTTAACAGCTTCTTTCATCATAGGATTCAATCTCCTTTGAGGATCAGTTCTTGGTTTATGTTGATCTTCCAAAAATTTATATGCATACAGATTGACGGACTGATTCCTTTAATATTAGCTAATATCCATCCAAAGACTTTCTTGTATTTTTTCAAAGTTTCTAACAATTTTTGTTCTTGAGCATCATTTAGTTCTGAGGATATTATGACAAGTAGTGTAGATGAATCTCCTAAAATGCATACTTCAAATGTGTAGGAAGTGTTTTTAATTCTAGTTCAAGGGGTACTCAATAGATGAAATCAAATTTTTTTCATTTGCTGTAGGATCTAACATTTCAATTTTCTCCTGAACATAATTCAATTCTTCCATACTCACTTCTTTAGACTCATCTTGGATTTTATCCTCATCTTGATATTCCATATATTCATTTTTAAATTCACTTTCTTATGTCTTTTTAAAAATTCATGGCTTAAATACTCATTAATATCCATTCTGAAGCATTCAATCTCTTGTTCTTTTGTAGGGTATCTCATTGATTTTGCAATATTAAATGTAACCTCTTGATCACTAATTCTCATATTTAGTTCTACCTTCTACACATCTATCAAAGCTCTTCTAGTGGATAGGAATGGTCTTCCTAAAATAATAGGAACTCCTTTATCTTCCTTCATTACTAACATAATAAAGTTCATAGGAAAGGTAAATTTAATAACCTTTTCTAAAACATCTTCTATAACTCCTTTAGGATAGGTAATCGACCGATCAGCTAACTGAAGAGTTACAGTTGTAGGTGAAATATGTCATAGACCCAACCTTCAGAAAATTGATAAGGGCATAAGATTAATACTCTCCTAAATCACATAAAGCTTTTGTATAAAATAGTTTGCCAATAGCACAAGGAATTGTAAAACTTCCAGGATCTTTAAGTTTTTCAGGAAGCTTCTTCTGAATTATAGTGCTACACTCTTCACTGAGTGCAACCATCGCATTATCTACAAACTTCCCTTTCCTATTAAGTATATCCTTCTTGAACTTCACATAGCTTGGCATTTGTTCCAAAGCTTCAACAAATTGAAGGTTAATAGTTAATTTCCTCAAAATTTTTTAAAAATTTGAAAATTGATTATCCTTATACTTCTGCTTCAATCTTTAAGAAAATGGAGGTGGTGGTCTTTCTACAATGATTTTCATTAGTTTAATAAGAATTTCTGACTCATGATGAAAATCTTCACCATAATCTTCATTTTCCACCCCATCTTTTTTCAATTTCAACTTCTCGTTGAACTCTTTCTTCTAATTCTTTTCCACTTCTCAGTTGAATAGCTTTAATTTGCTCCTTGTTCTGATCTTTAGGATTTCCATTGATAACTTTTCTCCTTTGCAAATTATTAAATCCTGGTGGGTAATAAGATTTATAAGTTTTCCTTGATTGTTGGAGCTACCCACTGGGTTTGCAACATTGTTTTCCCATTGTGGATTTGAAGTATTTAAGTTATTATTACTCTAACTAAATTTTGGATGATTCTTCAATCTAGGATTATAATAATTGGCATAAGGATTATTTGAATGATTTTTTATTGCATTTAAAGTCTCATAAGAAGATTAAGATTCTATCATTTGTCCCAATGAGTTCTTCTGAAGCATAGGTGTTGTTTGAGAATAATTTATTCTATATTGATCTATCTTCTTCAATATAACAACTATTTGAGCAGCTAATATAGATATTTCATCAGAATCATGAACACTGGCTACTCTTTTTGAATTTACCCTCTCTGAGGGCCATTGAAAATTATTAATAGTCATCTCTTCAATTAATAATATGCTTCATTAAATGGTTTTGACATTAATAATCCACCAGCAACTGTGTCATATATTGATCTAAGAGATCCAACCAATCCATTATAAAAAATTTGAATTATTAATCAATCTGTCAACGCATGGTGTTAACACTTCCTAAGGAGATTTTTAAATCTTTCCCAGGCTTCATAAATTGATTCCCCTTCAAACTGACATAAAGATGTAATATCATTTCTAAGCTTAGCAGTTTTTGAAGGTGGGAAATATTTAGATAAAAATTTTTATATAAATCTCCCTAAGTTTTGATAGATCCATGTGCTAATGAGTTTAACCACATCTTAGCTTTATCACTCACTGAAAAAGGAAAAAGTNAAAGATTTTTAAATCTTTCTTAGGCTTCATAAATTGATTCCCCTTCAAACTGACAAAAAGATGTAATATTATTTTTAAGATTAGCAGTTTTTTAAGGTGGGGAATATTTAGATAAATTTTTTTTTATAAATCTCCCCAAGTTCCGATAGATTCGGGTGCTAACGAGTTTAACCACAACTTAGCTTTATCCCTTAGTGAAAAAGGAAAAATTCTAAGTCTGACAGCATCATTCGACACTCCTATATATTGAAATGTAGCACACAATTCTAAAAAACTAGCAAGGTGTAAATTTGGATCTTCATTTGGTGTTCCTTCAAAATGATTATTTGGTACCATTTGGATAATAGCAGGTCTAAGCTCAAATGAATTGGCAGCTACAGCAGGGTTTTGTACACTCAAATGAATTTCATCTGCAATAGGATTAACATAATCCCTTAAAAGTCTCTGATGATGTTCATTTTCATTTCTAGCATCACTTGAGTTGCAATCCATCTTGCTAGAATGATTTTTCTCTTTTTGTTGTTTTCAAATTTTTCAAACAGTTCTTTCTAATTCAGAATCGTAAGGTACTAGTTTTTCAGATCTTATACTACGTATAAACAAAATGNCTAGAAAACTAGAAATGTGTAAATTTGGATCTTGATTTGGTGTTCCTCCAAATTGATTGTTTTGTATCATTTAGATAATAGCAGGTTTAAGCTCAAATGAATTGGCAGCTACAATAGGGCTTTGTGTACTCAAATGAATTTCATCTGCTGTAGAATTAGCATAATCCCTTAAAGGTCTCTGATGATGTTCATTTTCATTTCCAGCATTACTTGAGTTGCAAGCCATTTTGCTAGAATGATTTTTCTCTTTTTGTTCTTTTTGAATTTTTCAAACAGTTATTCTAATTCAGAATCGTAAAGTACTAGGTTTTCAGATCTTGTACTACGCATAAACAAAACAAAAACAAGTAATTAAAAATAAGCAATACACTTAACAAAGAAAATGTTCAAACTAAACTAAAAAAGCTTATATATATATATTATTTTAAAACAAAATTAACTAATATTTTTCGTTACTTCCCCAGCAATGACGTAAAAAACTTGATCGCGCGGGAATTTGTGTAGCTTAATAATAATGATGCAATATAACCCAAACTATAATGTAATTTTAATAAAAAATAATTTATCTTTAAAATCCTCTTTTAAAATCTCAATTTTTGTTTACATATAACACAAGTATTTTTATTGTTCAAGTAATATAGGGCTCTAATGGAGTCTTAGATATCGATCCCACAAGGAAGCTGGAAACATATATAAGCTAGTGTTGACNATATATATATAATTTTAAACAAAAATTCAAAAATCAAAGTAAACAATGATACATAGGGTTGCCTCCCACTACACGCTTGGTTTAATGTCGTCAGCTCGACATTTCCAGTCTCATTCTGGGTGATCCAACATGATAGTCGCTTTAAAATTTGGTCTATGACCATCAAAAAAAGTTTTCAATCTGTGTCCATTTACTTTAAATATTTTTCCAGTCTTATGATCTTCAATATTGATTGCTCCATAAAAATAAATTTTTATAACTCTGAATGGCCCTTTCCACCTAGACTTCAATTTTTCAAGAAATAATTTCAATCTTGAATTATATAATAAAACTTCATGTCCATGTTCAAATTCTCTTTTTAGTATCTTCTAATCATGTCATTCTTTTATTTTTTTCCTTATAAATCATCACATTATCGTATGATTCATTCCTAATTTTCTCAAGCTCATTCAATTGCAAAAATATTTTCCCACTGGCTTCTTTCAAATTGAAATTAAATTTTTTTATCGCTCAATAAGCTTTATGATCTAATTCGACTGACAAGTGATAAGTCTTCCCAAAAATTAATTTATATGGTGATATTCCTATAGATGTCTTCTAAGTTGTCCTATATGCCCATCATGCAGTATTCAATCTAATAGACTAATCCATTTTGTTATGATTAATACTCTTCTCCAAAATTCTCTTAATTTCACGATTAGATACTTCTGCTAAACCACTAGTCTGAGGATGATAAGCAGTTGTAATTTTATGTATTATATTAAATTTTTCCGTCAGTCTTGCAATTGTTGCATTTCTAAAATGAGATCCTCCATTAGTAACGATTACTCTCAGCATTCCATATCTTATAAAAATATTCTTAATTAAAATTTTGAGACACTCCGAGCATCACATCTAGGCAAAGCGACTGCTTCTATCCATTTTGGAACATAATCTAACGCAATTAATATATATACATTTCCAAATGAAGGCATGAATGGTCCCACAAAATCTAATCTCCATGCATCAAAAATTTTAATTTCCAAATTAAAATTTAGAGGCATTTCATTTCTTCTAGAAATATTACCTACACTTTGACACTGATCACATGATTATATATATATATATATATATATATATATATATATTAACATCTAAAAATATAGTAGGTCAATAAAATCCAAATTATAAAATTTTTTGAGCTGTTTTATCATTCCCAAAATGTCCTCCAAATTCAGAATCATGACATTTTTGAATAATCTCCTTAATTTCTTTATAAGGCACACATTATCTTATAATTAAGTCTTTACATTGTTTATATAAATGAGGATCATCCAAAAAATAAGATTTTGCATCATAAATAAATTTCTTTTCATGTTATCTTGTCAATCCATATGGTAAAATACAACTAACAATATAATTTACAATATTATTTTCCCTCCTTTTACAGCATAAAGTTGTTTATCGGGAAAAGTATCTTTAACTTGTCTTTCAGAATCAATCATTTCTTCTTATTCTAACCTCGACAGATGATCAACTATTTGATTATCAGTCACTTTCCTATCAACTACCACAAAATCAAATTCTTGCATCAGAAGTATCCATCTAATTAATCTTAGTTTAGCATCTTTCTTTTGCATTAAATATTTAATAGCAGAATGGTCAGTATGCACAACACATTTAGTTCCAATCAAATATGATCTAAACTTATCAAAAGCATACACAACAACTAATAACTCTCTTTTGATAGTGGTATAGTTAATTTGAGAATCATTAAGAGTCTTACTAGCATAATATATGACCTTAAAAATCTTATCATATTTCTGTCCTAAAACAAATCCAATTGAATAATCACTAGCATCACACATTAGTTCAAAAGGTTTCTCCCAATTCAAAATAAGATTAGTCTTTTCACAAAGTTCCAGAACTTTTTTTAATTGATTTAAAAATATTTCAAAGGAAGTTCCGAATACAGAAAAATCATCCATAAGGACTTCAATTCATTTTTCAATCAAATCACTAAAAATTGACATCATGCATCTTTGAAATGTTTCGGGTGGATTATATAATCCAAAAGGCATTCGCTGAAAAGCAAAAGTTCTATAAGGACTAGTAAATGTTGTTTTATCTTGACCTTCAGGAGCAATAGGTATTTGATGATAACTAGTAAATCCATCTAGAAAACAAAAATATTTGTGTCCAACTAATCTATCCAACATCTGGTCCAAAAAGGGTAAAAGAAAATGATCCTTCCAGGTGGCATAATTTAATTTTCTATAATCTATACAGATTCGACATTCAGTGACTTGTCTTGTTGATATTAATCATTGTGCTCATTTGTCACTGCAGTCACCCCTCCTTTCTTCGGAACATGGTGAATTGGACTCACCCAAGCACTATCTGAAATAGGATATATTATTCCCGCATCTAACCATTTTATAATTTCTTTCTTAATCACTTCTTTCATCATAGGATTCAATCTCCTTTAAGGATCAATTCTTGGTTTATGTTAATCTTCCAACAAAAATTGTTGTTCTTGAGCATCATTTAATTCTGAGGATATTATGACAAGTAGTGTAGATGAATCTCCTAAGAATGCATACTTCTAATGTGTACGAAGTATTTTCAATTCCAGTTAAGGGGGTTTTTCAATAGATGAAATCAAATTGTTGTTTTTAGCAGGATCTAACATTTCAATTTTTTCCTGGACATAATCCAGTTCTTCCATACTCACTTCCATAGACTCATCTTGTATTTTATTTTCGTCTTGATATTCCATATATTCCTTTTTAAATTCACTTTTATATGTCTTTTTGAAATATTCATGGCTTAAATACTTATTAATAACCATTCTAAAGCATTCAATCTCTTGCTCTTTTGCAGGGTAACTTATTGATTTTGTAATATTAAATGTAACATCTTGATCACTAACTCTTATAGTTAGTTCTTCCTTTTGTACATTTATCAAAGCTTTTCGGGTGGCTAGGAATGGTCTTCCTAAAATAATAGGAATTTATTTATCTTCCTCCATATCTAATACAATAAAATCCATAGGAAAGATAAATTTATCAACTTTTACTAAAACATCTTCTATAACTCCTTTAGAATAGGTAATAGATCGATCAACCAACTGAAGAGTTTCAGTTGTAGGTGAAATATCTCCTAAACCCAACCTTCTAAAAATTGATAATGGCATAAGATTAATATTAGCTCCTAAATCACATAAAGCTTTTCCATAAAATCGTTCGCCAATAGCACAAGGAATTGTAAAACTTTCAGGATCTTTAAGTTTTTCAGGAAGCTTATTTTGAATTATCGCGCTAAACTCTTCACTGAGTGCAATCATCTCATTATCTACAAACTTCCTTTTCTTATTAAGTATCCTTCACGAACTTCACATAGCTTGACATTTGTTCCAAAGCTTCAACAAATGGAATGTTTATCGTTAATTTCCTCAAAATTTCTAAAAATTTCAAAAATTGATTATCTTTATACTTCTGCTTCAATCTTTGAGGAAATGGAGGTGATGGTCTTTCTACATTGATTTTCATTAGTTTAATAAGAATTTCTGACTCATGATGAAAATCTTCACCAGAATTTTCATTTCTCACCCCATCTTTTTCAATTTCAACTTCTTGTTGAACTTTTTCCTCTAATTCTTTTCCACTTCTCAGTTGAATAGCTTTAATTTACTCTTTATTCTGATCTTTCGGATTTACTTCAACATTACTAGGCAATGTTCCTGAAGGTCTATTACTAAGTGCAATAGTAATATATCTCAATTGATTTTCCATGTTTCTGATTGTAGCTCCTTGACTCTGTAGCTAACTTCCCATTTGCAATATCAATTCTTCCATTGACAACTTTTTCTCCTTACTTTGCAAATTATTAAATCCTTGGGGGTAATAAGGTTTATTGGCTTGATTTCCTTGATTGTTGGAGCTTCCCACTGGGTTCACAACATTGTTTCCCCATTCTGGATTTGAAGTATTCAATTTCTTATTACTCCAACTAAAGTTTGGATGATTCTTCCATCCAGAATTATAATAATTGGCATAAGGATTATTAGAATGATAGTTTAATGCATTTAAAGTCTCATAAGAAGATTAAGATTCTATCATTTGCCCAACGAGTTCTCCTGAAGACAGGTGTTGTTTGAGAATAATTCATTCCATATTGATCTATCTTCTTTGATATAGTGACTATTTGAGCAGCTAATATAGATATTGCATCAGAATCATTAACACTAGTTACTTGTTTTGGATTTACCCTTTATGAGGGCCATTGAAAATTATTAGTAGTCATCTCTTAAATTAATGAATATGCTTCATCGAATGATTTTAACATTAATGATCAACCAGCAACAATGTCAATTATCGATCTAAAAGATCCAACCAATCCATTATAAGAATTTGAATTATTAACCAATCTAGCAACGCATGGTGTGGACACTTCATAAGGAGATCTTTAAATCTTTTCCAGGCTTCATAAATTGACTTCCCTTCAAACTAACAAAAAGATGTAATATCATTTCTAAGCTTACGAGTTTTTGAAGGTGGGAAATATTTAGATAAAATTTTTTTTGATAAATCTCCTCAAGTTCTGATAGATCCGAGTGCTAACGAGTTTAACCACATCTTAGTTTTATCCCTCAGTGAAAAAAGAAAAAATCTAAGTCTGACAGCATCATTCGACACTCCATTATATTGAAATGTAGCACACAATTATAGAAAACTAGCAAGGTGTAAATTTGGATCTTCATTTGGGGTTCCTCCAAACAAATTGTTTTGTACAATTTGGATAATAGCAGGTTTAAGCTCAAATGAATTGACAATTACAGCAAAGTTTTATATACTCAAATGAATTTCATCTGCTATAGGATTAGCATAATCCCTTAAAGGTCTCTGATGATGTTCATTTTCATTTCCAACAATACTTGAGTTGCAAGCCATTTTGCTAGAATGACTTTTCTCTTTTTGTTGTTTTCGAATTTTTCTAACAGTTCTTTCTAATTCAGAATTGTAAGGTACTAGGTTTTTCATATCTTATACTATGCATAAACAAAATAAAACAAGTAATTAAAAATAAGCAATACACTTAACAAAGAAAATGTTCAAACTAAACTAAAAAACACTTTATATATATATATATATA
>JXCR01100741.1:188234-217838 GCA_002079205.1 Phalaenopsis hybrid cultivar | reverse complement strand
TAATAACTAATATTTTTCGTTACTTTCCCCGGCAACGGCGCCAAAAATTTGATGTGACGGGAATTTGTTAAGCTTAATAATAATGATGCAAAGTAACCCAAACTATAATATAATTTTGATAAAAATAATTTATCTTTAAAAATCTCTTTAAAATCTCAATTCTCATTTACATACTCCGCAAGTATGCGTATCGCTCAAGTAATATAGGGCTCTAATGGAGTCCTAAATATCGATTCCACAAGGAAGCTGAAAATATATATAAGCTAGTTATTTATATTCTATTATAATATAAAAACAAAGTGTTAAGTTTTATATTAAACTACTTAAGTGAAATGCTACTAACTTGTAGATGTACGACTATAACAAGTAAATTAAACTAAATGCTAAACTTTCAAAAGTAAATTTCTGAAATAAAATAAAGTTTTTTGTTAACAAAAAGTTCAATTATGAGAAAACATCCTTTCCTTTACAATGAAAATATGGCTTGTGAAGAAATTAAAATCATTTGTAAAATATATTTAAAAATTATTTTGTGTCAAATAGGAGCAATCGAATTCTCTACCCTCTTCCGAGTGCTATAAATAATATTGACTAATCTAGAGTTTAGTCTTTAATTTTTTGGTTATGCTTGGAGGATATCGACTGTCACTCCAGAGCTCTCACTACTCCCTCTCCTGAGGGCTAACATGCTCGCATTAGTTTCCAATCAACTGAACCAAATTGGGAATTTTAATATCTCACCTTAAGATCTTCCAATTCTACATTCATGAAAGTATATTTTCCTATTTATTTGCACCCAATCCCATGAATGAAATACTCTCCCATGAAATCAAATGTGATTCTCCCTTTGTTGTAGAAATCATATCCCCTTTTCAGAATATATATTCTCAACAAATTTTAACAATTCAATTGGCAAGATCGAAAAGTAAATGAAGATCAGAGTTCAAATCATCACAAATTATTGAAATTTAAAATCGTAGAAAACAAAATCAATTCTTCAAAGTAGGGAGAAGGATAAAGAAGATAACTCAAAATTCATGAGAAGGATACGAGAAAACACGAATTTCATAAATGGAAACAAGTTTACAAATAGAAGAAATTAAAAAAAAACAACTTATCTCACAATCCTTCTCAAGCAAATCCCTAGAAGTTCTCTCCAAGCCTTTTTCTCTTTACAATCTCTCCCAATTCTCTCTTAGAAGTGTAATGAAAAAGAAATCTCTCACTTTCCCTCTCCTCTTACAACCCTAGAAGAAAATCTCCTCCTTTCTCTCTCTAAGTCACACCTCTCTCTCTCTAACTTTTCGTCCCCCCATCTAGTCTCTCTAGAGGTTCTCTTTTGTTGGCTAGTTCTCTCTTCTCAATAGAATCTCAATTCTCTACAAAATTCAAAAGTCAAAACTTTGAATTTCAAAAGATGTGTCTCCCTGATCCAGAAGTCAAATCTCTTCAAATTGGAACCTTCCAAAGTGTCCACATACATTGAATCACTCCATGGGGTGCTTAGAACAAGTGTCCCTTTAAAAATTCAAACAAAATTCATCTCAAACCTCCTTAATTTGAAAAAGTCGTGTCTAGCGCATCATGCACCACTCTGGCGTTTCATGCGCTAGAGCTCTGAATTTTGGCGCATCATACGCCAGTTTGAGGCATCATGTGCCAACCCCCAAAATTGGTTGTTTTTGCTCCAAATTTCGCTTTTTTTGTCATTTTTGCTCCAAATGCCTAAAAATGAAATACCTCTGACAAAAACACAAAAATACCCTTCTTTAAAGTGCAATATCACCAAAAATAGCCATAAAAAGGGTATTTAAAACAATATATTATTTTTGTGGATCAACAAGTATTTACAATTTGATTATTATCATTTTACTTCTGCAATTTACTTCTGCTTTAATATACTATGCATGCTAAGTTGAAATAATTTTCAAAAATCAAAACAAATGATTTTCAAAATTAAGATAACTTTTTCAAAATTAAACTTAAACACTTTCAAAACAAACAAACAACATAATACGTCCTTTCAAATTTATGGGAGTCTCTCGGATGAGGTAACCAACAGTTGCTAATGAGATCTCCCCAGTTCAAATGAGCTTAACAACTTGTTTAAACTAATTAAATTCAAATGAAAATAAGGTTACCGGAAGGAGGGAACCGTGGGATCCTAACCGATGTTGCTCTAATCAACTTTAACCCTCCACCCAAAATACTTAAATGATAACATAACCTTTCATGAAAACTGTAAAACCTTAAACCTTGAACCTAGAGCTGTCACCTCAATGAGAAGCTTGGAGCTAACACTGTGGATAGCATGACAAGAATGTACAGAAGAACAACTTTGAGGGAGCAATTGGATCTGCAACAGGAAACCTTTCCTTAGAATTAAATAATAAGTCATAAGACTTTAAGGTAGCTGATAGCATAAATCCTCAACTTATCTTCAGGCCTTTGCACAATCATGTTATGTTGTGCAATTTAAGCGCTAACTCGCTTTAGGCTCGAAGGTTGTCGTTCGTCACGACATAAACCCTCATATCCTCCAGACTATTTGTATGACCGTGTCATGCAAGTGTAAGCCCTAAATAATAAAATGGGCGGGATGAAACATCAAGTAATATTTTTTCTCAAAATTGAAGCCAGACAGTAGGATAGTTTGAGAGGTCACCGAAGTTTCGCTCGGATTAGCGACTTCTCCTACCATTCACCCCTTTGGATTCCTGAATATAATTGTTATTATTTGATCTATTACTTTTTTAATCTCTAATGTCTAATCTTGAAAACCTAAAATTTTGTAATTCTTGAAGGCAAAACCACTAATCTGAATCGAGAGTATTTTTAAGCAACTTCAGTCACTTAAGAAGTAATTAACTATGGGGATTTGTCTCTATGTGAAACTTTACAACCCAGCTTAATATAAATCATATTTAATCCAAAACGGATCTCAAAGTATATAGTTTTTTTTTTTAATCGAGTCTCACTATCAAGTAATGTGTCTATTCCCCGGGATAGATATGTCACTTGCGGTGTTGAGCCCGTTTATTTAAACTATTGCATATATGAGATCGGTTTGGTCTCGTATTTTCAAAATCAAAACATTATTTTTCCAAATTCAAAATATTTTAAGCGATGAATTTCGGCGGTTGATATCTCAAGTGTTATTCTTGCGCTTGCACCTCAATTGCTTGAATTGTTCCTTGTGTGCACCGATGGCCTCATCTGTAGATATTTGAGCTTCGACGTGATGGACAACATTGTCATAAGAGTGCACCGTCTCCCGCATCAGTGATGAATATAAAGGCCCAGCGTAGAGCCCTCCCAGAAAGACTCCTCTCAACAACTCCAAATCTATTCCTAAAATCTGGCAAGCTTCAGTGGAGAAGCTATGGAAGTATTCCTTGAGAGATTCCCCCTCTTTTTGGCAAACTTCCAATAAGTGGGATGAATCTTTGATGATCCTTCTATTTGATATGAGTTGCTCAACGAACAGTCTAACAAGCTCATTGAAGGTATTGATGGTGCTCCTCGAGAGAGATAGAACCATGTGTAAGCTTCACCATTGAGACTCATTGAACACTTGATAGAGCAGCATATCAAAAACATGGTGAATGCGCATAATGGTTAGATAGTGGTCGATATGCTCGTATGGGTTAGCTACCCATCGTAGGCATCATTATTTGGGAGTTCGAAGCCCGATGGGATAGAATTTTGGAGAACGCATCAGCAAAAGGAAAGGATTCTTTGAATTTGTTGTGAGCAGGGAAGCGATCTCTTTTATCCATAGGGAACTCTTCCCTAATCAGGCATCATAACTCATCACGGATGATATCAACAAAAGTGAAAGTAAGGCAGAGCGGTGTCAGGTGAGTTGTATGAGATTGATGAGTGGAACTTGTAAAGGAGATCAGTGTCGCATATCGGTAGGGAAATTATTTCATCATTATGAGAAAGCCCACTGAGTGGGGTATTTTTTTTTTTTTTTGAATGTTAAACTGATGGTAAGTAAGCTCCATTGAGTTGTGGTTGTCGTTCCCAACGTAGAAGTTGAGATGCCTCAATCATGCGTCCTCAATCTTCTAGAGAATAACCTAAGGCACCTTTGTCAGTTGGGTGACGCCTTCCAGAGTGGAAGGATGTAGGGGCTTGACGCCCTTGACCCTGTGACTTCCTTATGGAATGATGAACATTGGAGTGAGATGTTTCACTGTTATGAGTGTTGCTTCTAGTGGTCANCATTATGTTATCAAATACTTAATGCAAAAGAAGGATGCTAAACTAAGATTGATTAGATGGATACTTCTATTGTAGTTGATAGAAAGGGGAATGAAAATCAAATAGCTGATCATTTGTCTAGACCAGAAAAAGAAATATTAACTAATTTTGCAAATAAAAGTTTAGAAAATTTTCCTAATGAACAATTATATAGTATTAATGAAATGAATATAACGTGGTATGCCGATAGAGNGCTCTCTCGATGATGCATACTGTGACCATTGGCTTGAAACATTTTGCTCCATATATGTCTTTGTTAACGAAGGAAACTATTGGGTGCATTTCAAGCTTACAGTATAAAGCCTTATTGCTTCAGCCCATTGAACCAAACAAGTTGAACAGAATCCTTTTAAGCCATGTTAAATCAACAGTGGAATCCTTTCAAGGCTTTAGAGATCAGGGTTGGCCTCCAGGGCAAGGTATGAGAGCTTTCCTTTGACTGTCAACATTAAATTTTCATAAAATTTTCTTTATATTTTCCGGTTTCAAACTACTTTTTTATATGCCCATTTGTTGATTTTAGACTTTGTAAGTTGCAGTCTTTGTGATCTCATGTTTTTTTCTTTAGCGTTACTGCTTGCAGCAGTTTTCTTAATTGTTTATATATATTTGAACCTATTAACGTTGAGGATTGCAAGTTATGGAGAAAAGGAAGGCAATTAATGGTATACACGCACAAGAAAATCTGTTGTTCTATGATCTCCTAATGGAGGCTTAAAGGTTTTCTCTCAAGAAAAAAGTCTGTTCTCTTACTGATTCTAGCCCTCACATATGGTTTGGTTTTGATAAAGATCATTATATATTAAGGGCATAGGTTGAAAATTTGTTTCTATTAAAAAATAGATTGTTGGTTGATCTTATAGTCGATTCAAATTGTCTTGTATGATCAGTTGGAATGAATTAATCTAATTAAGAAAATTTAAATGGGCGCTTAATTCTGAGAAATGAAGTTAATTGTACACCGCGCTATTCATCGTACAATATAATTAATTTAAATTTAAATTATTTTACAATAGAGTTACTTATGATCAATTTGAATTAACTATTTATTTTATTTTATTTGTAATTAATCCTCTCATGTTTTTGTGCTAGTTGACTTAAAACCTTTATGGTTTGAGCACGTATAATTATGACTCGAGAAAATAAAAGCACATGTTTAACACTTGTAGTCCAAGCTTGACTTTCCCTAACTAGCCTTATTATTATTATTTTATTGTTTTGGACTCGATAAATCTCTTTCAATTGTTTGTTTAAAAGCTATCATTGCTTTATTTATTTACTAGTTTTCAGAGTTTTGCATATTCGTTTTTGGAGTATAGCTACCATTTGGTTTTTTCCTTCTAGCGTGCACTTATAATCTTAGCACGCAAACTTGGGCCAAAGTAACTCAAGTAATATTACCTCATCTAACTTTAATTTTTTATCATTAGTGACGTTCAGCTTGGCATGCTCTGAGTTTTTGGAGGCTCAAGCTGCTTAACAATCATTTTGACTTTTTGAACCAAGTCAGGTTAATCTGACCCAACAACTGTTGGTGTACAACAGTGACTTTCAATGCGATATTTATTTCATCTATTTTGTTTTGCTATATACCATACGGGAAACTTGTAGCAAATCCTTTTGTGAAGCTTGTTACAGCGATTAAACGTTCAGTGGGTGTTACAAATAGCTATCATTGTGCATAACTAGTGTTTACAGGAAACTATCAGCATGAATCTTAAGGGCATTAAACGGTTCAAAGGAACAACACTATTCTTGATCGGAAGTTCACACGAGGAATCATCAAGCGGACGGATGACTTAACACATTCACCCAGACAATCGATTCACCCAAACAATCGATAATTCCATCGAACGCAAACGATCAGTGGAATTAGCCGACCAACAAAATCAGTCAGGGATTAGGCTAGCAACAGCTAGAAATAAAGATCAGTTATGTCTTGCCATGTATTATATCCGATAAAGTTGCGTCCATTCAGTTGTTCGTATTAGAGAGGTAGTTATATTAACCATCTGATGGTAGACAAAGACAAGAAATACCTTCTAACCAATGAGAGGAGGATAATAATGCAACTGTAAACCTAAGCCACCTATGGTCATAAATAAAAATCAATTATGTCTTGCCAAGTATTATATCCGAGGGTCATAACTATTTATGAAAGTTGTGCCCATTCAGTTATTTGTTTTAGAAGGGTAGTTATATTAACCACCCGAGAGTAAGAAAAATACAAGAAATACCCTCTAACCGATGAGAGAAGGAGGATAATAATATAATTATAAACCTAAGCCACCTATGATTATAAATAGGGGCTGTATAAAGGGTTGCACGCTCATTTCTCTGAAGTTAATATTGTCTCGTTGTATAACTTTTCTTTCGCACTCTTTCTCGAAGCGTGCACAATTTGGGATTTAACAACGAGTGATAAAGGTAGATGCGAAAGAGAGTGACTCTCTCTCTCTCTCTCTCTCTCACCTGAAAGCCATTTCAAGACTTGTGAGCTGAAGCCGTATATAAATCATGGATCTTTTGGAGAGAAAGTTTGCGAGTCTGCTTTTTCACCGTAATTTTCTTCACATTCTACATGAGTTCTTACAGCATGTTAACTCCAATCATTAATGCCCTAACCGGCCTTACTTTTTTGTTGTCCACATTTATTTAAAATAACTTTATTTATTATGATTTAATCACGATTTGCAGGCTGGGAAGATTAGATACTCAAAGCGCTCACGTATACTGCATGGCCTTCCTTGTATCCGCTATTTTATTTTTTTGTGGATCTTTCAGAGGAGCATATGAATCTGCAATGAAGTAATAGCACTCCACAATGCTTTTTAAGAATTATCATCGACAGTTTTTCTCTGGTCAACATTGTATATATATTCTTGGGACAATTACATACATAGCACCCGAAACATTGCTATTTACAAATCTAGCATCATCCTTCATCTACTTTTCAAATTCTCACACAAATATCAAAATTCATGACAAAAGCCCAACCTATATTTTTCATTTTTATTAAATTCTTAATGATTTGAACATTGCATGCATCAACGTATCGATTCCTTAGTTCAAAATATCATATGATTGCTAGATTTTGTAAATAACAGTGATTCAAGTGTTATGTATGGCCTTTTTTGTTGTATGAGATCTATGTTTGTTAACTCCCTCCCTCTCCCTCTCCCTCTCCCTCTCCCTCTCTTTTGATGCCATATATTTTATTGTTTTTTACATTTGAAGGTTCCCAAACATTATAATTTACAGGTAAATAACTCAAAAACATATAAATTACAGGGGACGATCTCCGTCCCTTTACTTTGTCGTCAATGCCGGCGAAACTCTCCTCTCCTTTTCTTCTCCATCTTCACCTTCACTCATTTCTTATACCTCCTACCCTCTGGCCTCTTAAACACTCCTTTTTTCTTCCAGCTCTTTCTTTCAGCTCACCGGATAAAACGTTTCCGACACCACCCTGAACTCAAACCCTCTCCTCCCCTTCACCCTATCCGCCCATGTTAACACCAGGTACGGTCCGTTTTGATGAGCTTGTTGAGCGAGTTGATGGCTTGGACTTCGTTCCACAATTTCATTCGAGGATTGCATCGGCAAATTGGGTTGGCTTCTGGGTTATTGAGGCAGAGGAACTTGAAGGAGTCATCTTGTAAAATTAGGTGAAACGTGGTGGTCGAAAAGATGATATCTTCCGACCGTGAAGCTGCAATTGCAGTCGTTTGAACTGCAAAGCAGAATGGTGCGGCCAAGCTCCTGCATTTGGTATTGTGGAATATGGTTCTTGCGGATGAACTGTTGTTGAAAAAGATTGCAACTTTGGAACATTTGGAGGCGACATTGTCGAATCGGGAGAGGATGCGAGTGAAGACTTTAATGAGGCTGCGAAAGCCCTAAAGTTGATAGGAGAGATTTACCATCTAGTGATGCTGGTCTTCGAGGCTGCGGAGCACAGACGAGTCCGATGCAGAGGGTGGTGGGGCTGCCACCCTTGCTGCTGCTGGAGATGTTTGTAACTGAATCCCAAACCACGTTCACGGCACACTTGCATGGAATGCGACCGTCGGAGATGACCGCACGGCGGAAGACTGGTTCCGTTTGGGAGACCGTCGCCCGTAATTTATAAGTTCTGAAGCCTCTACCTCTAAATTATAATGTTTGAGGACCTTCAGAATATTCTTTTTTTTTTTAATTTTCGATAAAGTATATTTATTGATTCAAGGCCAGTTTGCTTACTGTATGAGGTTCGAAATTATACTCCGCGATGCATTATAACCTTATAAAGCCCTCAACACATCATCTGATTTTCTGATGCTTCATTCAGATCATTAGAGCTAATCATTTTAAATAATATTTATGCTTTATCTTTCGTTAGATATTTTCTTTCTTTATGTAATTGACGGGAATTATATATTTTAGATTACTAATGAAAAATGCATATCCGAATATTTTGATACATTTTGTATGTGGATGGGACTTCTTCTTGACATTTGCTTTTGATTTCATATATTATGTGCTGTTTCTATATAATTACATTCTATGTGTCATGTACACCGGCTAACTGGTTGGCATCCAGAGCCCTCGTGTCGGGGTTTCGAATCCCCTCTGGTACAGGTACAGTAGGCTTTAAAGAGATGTGCTCGAATTTTTAGGCATATTAGGGGTGACTGGAGACTCGTATAATAGCCTTTAGCTATTCCTTTAGAAAAAAATAGAAAAAAAAATGTAAGAGAGTGTAACTATATTGTAAAATAATACTATTAAACTATTTGGTATTCATAATTAATATATATATATATATATATATTACGTTTGGGATGTTAAATGTGTCATTAAAGTGTTATTATTCTCTTTACAAAAAAAAAATTAGAAAAGTTAATCGGAAACAAAATATTCCTTCAAGAAATTATTTGATAATTATAAATGACTATTATTTATGAAAATAAAAATAAAAGAAAAGCCCAGTCATTTATGTCTTTGGGACTTAGATTAATTTTAGAAATAAAAATAGATGCATTATTTATTGATGTTTTCTTCCCTAATACTAACTACTAAAGGAAAATATGTCCTGACATTTATAACCTAGGACTGAATATTTATGTCTATATTGTATGAATGCAAGTAAGTTTATTTTAATTTCTTGTCACAAGTGTTACACATTTTTTACAAATCTTTTTCAATCATACCTAAGAAAATACTTTATAAATGATGTTATTTAAAATTTATATGTCAAGATTTCAAGGGAATAGATGTAAATAAGAAGGGTTTTATGCATTTTTGAAAAGTTGAGCTTATACATTGGAACCCCTGGTCTTTTCATCGGAAATTAAACCTTTAACCATTATGTCGCGAGTAAATACATAAAGAGTTAGTTATATTATATGTTATTAATAATGCATGATAACATAACTATACATTGATAAAATCATCACCTTACAAGATCACACTCATCTTCAATTTTTTTTTTTTATATGTTTTGTTAAAGGGAGATGAAATTTATGTCTTCTATAGTAACAATTAATTAGAAAATAAAATGACTTTTTATATATAAAATTATAGATTTTGTTTGTCAAAGGGGGAAAAGATGATGCCTTCGGAAGATTTCTGAGAGTGGTTGAAGGTTATTGACAATAAATTTGATTTTGTTTTGATGATATTTTGATTTTTAAAAAATATGTTTGGTATGATTTAACACTCGAAATAATCTTTTAAATATTTTGAGTGGTTTTGAAAATATATTAATTATTTTAAAAAAATAAAAAAAATAAAAATATATAAAAAAACATGCCAAATAAATATATTTTTAAAGATAGGTAAAAAAAAATAGAAATAAAATAAAAAAATAAAAGTGAGCCCAAACAAGCCTTTTTGAGATTCTCAAAAGTCATTTCATGTTAATCTTTTTCTAATTATCAAAGCCTCAAAATATTGAAGCCTAGTTAATTATAAAAAGATTGATTTTGATGAAGTCCAATTTGAATTTGTTTCAATGTGTTCTTTTAGTCATATAATTTCAATGGATGATATGCAATGTCTTGGTAGTGCATGGAAATGCCATTTAGAGTAGGTTGGAAACATCATTTTAGGCATGTGCTCATGGCAAAAAAAACTCTAAATGTCATCATTTGAAAGAGTTAAAAAATCTTCCTAGGTGAAAAAAAAAGGAGGGTATGTAAATTTGATTTAGAGATTGAATATCATTAGAAGCATATTAATATTATTTTGGCTTCATATTTAACTTTAATCAGAATCAACAAATTCACAAATAAGACAATATTCGAAATTTGATTGATTTGAGCTATTGATGTATTTTGACATTGAATTGAAAAGGCCCTACAAAACCAACATTAGGTCATAGCACAAAAAATGTTGATGTTGGGAGAGTTTGGCTATGTGAAAATGTGGAAAAAATTTGTATTCAGAGTTCGGAGGTATGAAAAAATATTACGTCCGGAGTCCGAATACAAAGCTACGTTCGGACAACTGATGCGATACACCGAACAGAGCGGAGGAGAAAAAAAATCTACTCGGTGTATCACGTCCGCTGTCCGGACATAGCTTGCGTTCGGACTCCGGACGCAATAGTTTTTTTGAAAATGTGAGATGCTCAATACGTAAGTCAGAAGATGCATTAATTAAAGAAAGAAAATAAAATTTTTTTAGCTAGTAGTTAAGTCTATAATCAACTTGAAAACAAAAAGGGGTATTGAAAATTTTTAAAGGATTTAGATAAAATCTAACATTTAGAGAAGAAAATATTTAAGTGATCAATTTTGGAAGTTATTCACAATAAAATCAATCACAAAAATTTAATGGTAATGATAATCTTAAATATTAAACCAATGAATGTGGAGGCCATTGTGATTAGAATAATGTCTACATTTCTACATTGTTGTTCCCCATGACAATAAAACTATTTGAAGATTGTGGACCCTTAAATGAAAGCTTAAACTAAGAGCAACCCTAAAAGTGAGATGAAGTATAATCCACATCCCAAATATCCTAACACCTATGTGCGGAGTGACCAATATTGTACTGTCAATTCTAGCACCAAAATCAGTAATACGACACCTTATCAAATCATGTCAATCTAAGTGAATGAGACAGAATCAGCGCTGCAGCACCATCATGGCAACAACCACACATATATCGATGATCAACCTCAATGCTCTTCTTAGAATGCCTTCTAGGAATTAATTTGGATAATTTGTAAAGAATGGAATAGAAGAATCTTCAACAAAATGATAAAAATACTAAATATATTCTTTTGTTATTGAACTATTTATCTATTGTTTTGACCAAAAGGCAAAAGGTCCATCCTACTTAAAGCATATTATGGATTCCATTTATACTAAAATATTGCTTAAGCTTTTCCTAATATCCTAATACTCCCCACTTCTTCATTGTTTTAGGTCATTTCTTCTATTTTTTCACCTTTCTTCTTATTCTAATGAGGCTTAATTGGCTACTTAAGAAAAAAAAAACTAATCTCTTAAGTTTTTCATTCAATTATTCTTTTTTTTTTTAATATTAAGAAGATGTAATATTTCCTTAATTAAATTATTCTTCTTCTTTTTTCTATGTATTGATAAAATAGTGAGCTTTAATAATTTTATTAGTAATTATCTTCTATTTATTATCACTATTCAAAACTTATTTCTATAGAAATTGCCTCAATCATCTAGTGCATTAGATTGAATTTTGAATATAATATAATATTATTTTGAATTTATAAAGCCTTACTATTTAATGAAATATTTATTTACCAATCCATCACATAAAATAAAAACTATGACTGTTTTATTTAAAAAGTAATTTAAATTTATTTTTCTTCATGTAACTTTCACCCTACATTAAAGAATCAAAATTAAAATGACTTTACTCTTAATCTAACTAAATAATAATTTTTAGTTATTGTTCAATTTTCATATATATATATATATTGGATTTAATCATTAAGATTATTTAATATTCTAAATTTGTGTTTTGATTTATATTGGAAAATTATGATCATATAAATTGAGACTTTAGAAGAAAACTCTGAGTGTATGAATTGAATGTTTCGACCATTATATCAAGCTTCTAATAGCCATTACATTGCAATTCGCGTGCTATTACTTAATTGACTATCTTTTAATAATTTCCTTTAGGGATATTGCTTAAACTATAAATACATCGCTTCTTTATTTTGCAAAAAACACCCTCTACTTGTAATCTCTCATGTGATACAGTGAAATCTTCTCCCCTGTCCATAGTTTTTTCCATCTTGGATTCTTCACGTAAAATTTGAATATTTTTGCTTTTATTTATCTTATTATTTGTTGCATCGATTAAATATTAAGTTACAACATAATAGAATGTAAAAGCTTTCCAAGATTGTTTAGTTTAAAATTTTAACTACAAAAATAAATATTTATTAATAATATAACATTACATTACACATAAGAGAATATCATGAAAATTTAAAGATAAATTTTACAAGTTATGATTAGTGAGGGGATACTATGAGGGATAAGATTTTAAGCACACACTTCATTCAAACTCTGAATGAAACAAGGCTTAATAAATGAATTTCATCATAATTTTATATATACACCATTCATATTCCAAAACAAAGGCATATATTTTTCTCTAGAAACAATTTAATAAGAAGGAAAATCAAAATAAAAAGAAAAAAAAACAAATTATTTATTGTAAATCTAAGGGTTGGAGAAGACTAAAACTTTTTCAAATAGAGTAAATTAATAATTAATTATTTGAGCCTATAATTATGTTCAAAGCATTAAATTCATTGTAAAATCTCTTAATTTTTAATTGACTTGGAATTAGTATCAATTTGAATTTACATGCACAATTCTTATGAATTTATATGATTTTAGAATATTTTGGTTTCTTAAATTTATACATTAATATATAGTGATAGTTGTGATGTGATATTAAGGGCCCGTTTGTGGCAGTTTATTTGATGCAGTGCGTTTTGAAAACGCACCTTGTCTGTTTGGGTAAACTACGTTTTGACAGCTTATACGTTTTCAAAACACTGAAACTAGCATTTTCACACCGCACATATCTAAGCGCGGTGACAGCTTTCTGGCTGCAGTCTGGCTTTTCCAAAAGAATAAAAATTTGTAATAGCAACCACACCTAGCTTATCAATAGATTATTTGTAATCAGCTTATTAGCAGATTATTCAATAAGCTACAGCTGCCCCAAACAGACCCTAAATATTTGAGTGTTACAGATGAAAATATAGAAGTTTAGGGGTTAGACATGTAATTACATAAGAATTATATGACATGTAGGTAAATGTCACTTAATTCAAAGATGACTTGCACAAAATTTCTTTGACTGAACTCGAAATTGACTTGATACGTGCCGTATATATACATGCATCTTGACTCATACATACAAATGTAATTATATTTTATATAGTTCTTTCAAGGAACAATGTAATAAAACTTGTAAATAAACTTAATAAGAATTATTTTTACATAAAATTTAGATTTTTTTTTTTATTTTAACATGAATTCCTTTTGAAGGCCTTTTAGGTGGTTTTGGGTGACCAAGTAAAAGAGCTTAGTAGCCTCTTCCATTGGCAAATAGCTCATCAACATTATCTTTCTAAAATAATCCTTTTTGAATTAAAAAATATAAGAAAACTCATAAAAAAAAAAGCCCCAAAGGATTGTACTTTGACACATGATTCATCGTCATACATCTCATAATTACTCGTGCAAATGAGTCGAGCTTCAGAAATCTCTAAACTTATCTACTTATCTGTGTTTGGTTCATTCAATTTTCTATTTATTCGAAATGACTCGTAAATAACATGTTCGTGTTCGACTTGATTCAGATTCATTTGTCTGAATTAGCTTGTGTTCAGCTCAAATAAGACGAACAAAAAAATCATTAAGAGCAAGAATAACAAGCTCAAATAAAAAGCATTTCTAAGAATATTCTTGATGTGGGACTAATGCTTGAACCGCGAGTGAGAAAATTCTAGGGACATTTACATAAATACCACTCAGTCCATAGGTAATTACATAGGCATTTTCATACAAACCACACAATCTGATCTTATGTATTTATTTATCTAGCACTTAAATGCACATAAAGTTATAGGGAATTTACATACATAGCACCCGATTCTTATGTATTTACATGTCTTACACCTAAATTTTGTTTTTTTATATTCATGCAAACGAAATCTTTGATATTACATCTAAACATTATTATTTTAACTTTTATTTATTATTTATTTATTATTTTAATTAGTTTGAGTTGAATTTAATTATGTTAGACTCGTTAATAAATCGGGCTCAAGAATTTATTTGTTTTAAAAATGATTCATGAATTGAAAAGAAAAAAAAAAATCTTTATGCTAATTTTGATTAAAATAAATTTTAAATTTTGCAGCATGATATTTTATTGTGTTCATTAAAACTTAATAATTTAGTATAACATTATATATTATACTAAATTTAAATTTTAAAATCTTATTTTCAAAGAAAAAAATATAGCTGACATATCCTCTCTCCCTAGGGGATTAGGAAATTCCTCCAGCCGCCACCTTGTCTTGTGAAACCGTAGCCTTCTCGCCTAATCTTCCTCTTCGATGGCGAAGACCCCTCCCCCCCACCGGCGAACTCCCCTCCCAACCTCCCTCTTTCATTTTTTCTTTTTTCTTTCCTCCTCTCAGCTGGCCGCACTATAGAGGCCTCCTTCATTCGTCGATGAGCTCACCAGCTATCGACGTCCTTCTCCTCGCTATCGGATCTCCCTCCACGTCAGACGCCCTTGCAGCTCATTGCCGACCTCCTTTCTTCTTCCCAAAGTAGCCAACAACACCCCTCCACCGAATTGGTTCCCCTTTAGATCTTATTCGGTTGCCTCCCTCCCTTGTTGATTGCAACCTTNCTTCTCCTCGCTATCGGATCTCCCTCCACGTCAGACGCCCTTGCAGCTCATTGCCGACCTCCTTTCTTCTTCACAAAGTATCCGAAAACACCCCTCCACCGAATTGGTTCCCCTTTAGATCTTATTCGGTTGCCTCCCTCCCTAGTTGATTGCAACCTCGCCAGCTTCCTTCTCCTTGTGGCAAGCAACCCGAGAAGTGCAACGACCTCGCTGCCTTTCCTTCGTCGTCGGGTGGCGATGACGCCATAACGTATAGAGATTCGTTCAACCTCTTATCGTGAAGGAACGTGCCGATCGTATTTTCATATGATATGATTTCTACTTTGCATACTTGTATACTGTCCTTAGCTCTTGTCTTCCTAATTTGCATGGTTCAATGTGAGGTACGTTAGCGCGCGGATCAGATACTGATTTCTTGGAGTAAGTGGCAGGGAATGTTTGTCGGAATTTTGTCGGAGCACCGTCAGAGTTCTCTGGAAATGTTGGCTCTTCTTTGTCAAAAAGAGAACATGTCTNCTCGTCGTTCGCAAACAGCTCGTGTTCGGTTCGTGTTCGTCTCGTTCGTTAAGAAACGAACACGAGCCNATATTAATATACTATAGTAGTAATATACTAATATAGATATTATATATTTATATAATATAAGTTATATAATTAATATATAATATTATTTTTATATATTAATATTAGAGATGTCAAATTGGCTCATCGTTCGCGAACAACTCGTGTTCGGTTCGTGTCCGATTCGTGTTCGGCTCGTTCGTTAAGAAACGAACACGAGAGCTTTTTCAAACAAACTAAATTTTAAACGAACCGAACACGAACACAAGCTTTGTTCGTTCGTGTTCGGTTCGTTTACACCCCTACCTAGGGGATTAGGAAATTCCTCCAGCCGCCACCTTGTCTTGTGAAACCGTAANAATTTTAAACGAACCGAACACGAACACAAGCTTTGTTCGTTCGTGTTCGGTTCGTTTACACCCCTAGTCATGTAGTGAGCCTAACAAGTACTTAGGTGATGGGATTGTAGTTTCCCATAGATGACACCAAACTGATGTTTGTTAGAAAATTCGCGACAGTAGAGCAATATATTATCTTCTTAGCGTGGTACGAAAATTGATCACACACTCAGAAGAGATAAAACAACTCATTGAGACACCATAAAATTTTTATGTGAAAACCCTAAAAGGAAAAAATCATGGGGTCTGGTCCATTTGTAAAATATTCACTATAAGTTGACGATTACAGAGACCCCTTATCTGAGAAGCAGGAAAGGGTTACAAAGTCTCCAGCATTAGTACATTGACATGTCGATGAAGTCGTTGTAAGAAGTGGGCGGCGGCCGAGGATGATTGGCGGCAACCAATGAGAGATGGTCGGCGTCGGTTAACGACTGGTGGTTTGTGGTGGTCGGAGGCTGTTAGCGACGGTCGGTGACGAAATGATGCTGGACTTTAGTCCTCTAAGCTTTAAACTCTTCTTCAAGCTTCAAGTTCTCCTTCCCCATGCCTCCAGCTCTCTTCTCTCATGAGAGGGGTGGGGCTCTATTTATAAGGTTCTAGGTGCAATTAATGTTAGAATATGAACCACTTTGATCAAACGGTCAGAAGAAGTTCCCTTGATCAAATGACATATGATGGATATTTGAGTGTCTTAACGATGTTAGAATTGAGCGATATTCAGTTCGTTACATCTATCTTGTCGAGACACTCGATTTGACTATGAAATTATAAGATTTGGCATTAATTTGATCTTCCAAAGATGCCTGGAAGGCCTCCATATGCTGATTAATGGTTTGATCGGGCCTTGAATTAGCTCAGATTAGAGCAATTTTGTTAATATCGGGTCCATCTCGTCGAGCCGGTTAGTTTGACTATAAGTTTGTTGAAATCGGAGTTCTGGTTGACTTTTTATCAAATCTTAAACATTTCTTTCTCAAAAAGTTCATCAATATTTGTGTCATGCATTGAAATTCATGTTGGATGGTACAAATTTGTTGATGATATATCAATAACATTTACATAATAATAACACATTTTTTTCACACTTCTCAAAACTTATATGATTAATTCAAAGCTTGACCTGATCAAAATTTAATCAGAATATCTTGGCCCATATACACTCTAGATATAACCTTTTATTTTAGTTTAAAATTTGTGCCCTCGTGAATATTAAAATATTATTACAAGCATTTTAACGAAAAATGCATTTTTTAATGAAATTTTTAATTAAAATACTTATCAAATCTAATAAATACATATTATTACATTTTTCTAAAAAAAAATTAACTATTTAGATTCAAAATTTGTTTTAGAATAGTTTTCTGAACTTTTACTTTTTAGGCCATTGTAATAATATTTTTAAAATATTATAACTTAAAAATATATATATTTATAATATTCTCAATTGCTTTTGAAAAAATTATCAGAAATAAATTCTTCATTTAATAAATTACTCTCGACCGAGGAACCACGGCATCAAGTGCACGCCAGAACGGTAAGCAGACACCAAACATGGAAACAAATCAAACGATACAACCGGTCCCACGACCATTCCAGTACTACTGCTGGTTGGAGTGTGTGATTCATGTTCAAGAAAATATAGCGGATCACAATAAAAAGCGGCTTAAGAAGCCAGAGAAGTCGCGGTCAAACAAAAATAGTGGTTTTGGGTACTTGGATTTAAATTTTAAAATTGATGGGAATGTATGGGTTAAATAACTATTGCTGTTAGGTTCAGGTGACCTAATTTAATAACACATAATTATGTGACTTAAATTGCAAAATAAAATATGTATATTAAAAAAATGGTCTGCAGAGACGTTTCACTGCGACGGAGTAAACCAATGTTTCCCTCCAAACAAAGGATACCCGGCGGTGGAATCAGACGAGACTTTTTAGCATAATACAAGAATTTTCATTTCCTGAATAAATCTCTCTTTCAGATTCTATGAATGATCAGGAGAAGAAAGAAACTGGAAAAACCGGACATACGAGAAAGACAATAAACAATAGAAAAAAAAATATGTGAAGTCTACGTGTGACAATCCTTGCGGGGATAAGTCAAGCACGTCTGCACAAACAAGATCGGGCATAGGCACATTTGACAACTATCTGCAAAAGAATGTCTACATAGGTCACCCATAACTAAAGATTCAGGGGTAGATGTTTGTTCTGGGATCAAAAGCACTCCCAAAAGAACGTATCCACATTAAATAATTACATTTTAGGGTATACCCAAGAATAGTCTTGATAAAGGGGGTTCGTTTGTATTGTCGTAGACATGGGGAAATAGGTCAACAAAGAAAGGTTATTCCGTGTGGGGATGCATGCTTCAAAGCTCTCGCTAAGCAAAAATTTTTGTGTGCGGACTCCTGACGTAGCTCTAAATGCGGCCGAAGTTATTTCTGAGTTATTTTCAGGTTATTTCTGGGTTATTTTTAATAATACCGAAATAACCCAAAAATAAAGACAGCGGGTTATTTCTGGGTTATTTCAGGATTATTGAAAATAACCCAAAAATAACCTGAAAATAACTCAGGAAAAACTTACGTCGCACATAGAGCTACGTCAGTAGTCCGGACAGAAAATGTGCTCCTCGCTAAGCCATCGAGCAAAGAGTGAGTCTCTCTCACCCCAAATGAGTAGCAGCTCATCGACACGGGAGACCCATGAAATAACATAAATCATCTTGGTGGAAATATCCCAACATGTCAAAGCATGTCCGGGTTATAAGGGCAAACGACAAATGGTTGTATCTAAAATGGGCAACAGCTCATCGACATCAGACCTTCAATATAATATCAACAAAGCCAAGGAACAACAAGCCAAAGTACCGATGATGCTTAAGTTTACCTGGTCGTGGTGATAGTCGGTCCAACACCTCCTAAAATCCCCAGTCAGTAATCTGTGAATTACATCATCCCCGGGGACCTCGGTAGCTTTAAAGTCAAAGGAAAGAAACTCTATCCTATGATTATAAGCTGGAGCTCCAAGAGATGAGACTCACACATGCCAAAATGACTAACAGCTACACTAACCAGAGGAGGCTACCGATAGCAACGACGGTGGCTAGCAGCTATGATGGCCAATATTTTGGATAGAGCTATGTATTTTAAATTCGGCCAAATCCATCAAATTTCAAATCCATTCAAAATGAACAAAGTAATGATTTCATTCTTATTTTACGTTGAATTTATAAATCACCATGCCAAAAGCTTGAAACCCTAAAAGTCGCACAAAAAAAAAACAAGAAGCTATTTTTGCAACAGTCCAAACAGCCCATAACAATCAATGAATCTTTTTTATTTTATCATCACAGCTATTAGGTTGATTACAAAATTGGCATTTTTTTACAGATTTCGAGCCCTCAAATTCATAAAAAATAATCACACAATTCACCAAAAAAAAATTCTGGAGTGATTAATTCCAGGTTCTGAGCACCAATCATTTGAAATTTGATAATTTGAACACAATTGTAGTTGTGCTGAGAATTTAACTTTAAGATTGTCGAACACTAATAAAAAATAATTCAAATTTTAACTGGAATTGAGATCAAATTGATGTATACAAGCCGAGCTGATACAGCAAGGATTTCTTTCAAACTAATTTCAAGCCAAACACAAATTGGCTCGATGTAGTTTGAAATTTGCTCATCTATACATATATATATATATATATATATATATATGTGTGTGTGTGTGTGTGTGTGTAATATTTGAGAATATTGCTCCCCATATATGCTCGAATCAGGGTTATAAGAATCTTACGACTGATAACGCGGTTGCATATCAACTTGAGAATACCACTCCTCATATATGCTCGAATCAGGGTCATAGGAGTTCTATGACCTATAACGCAACTGCATATCAACTGAAAATACCACGCATAGACGCACGGGCATGCACCGACGCGAATGCGCGGGCATAGTTTTAGCATACACAAATAAAGTTCTAACATGTCCAAGTAAAAGGATTATTAAGCTTATTTAAACTTTACTTTTATCTATTAATTTTGAATTAGCTCAATAAAAATAAGCCAGATTGCTTCAAATTTCAGCCTATTCTAGATCCGAATAGCCAAGTTGAACAAACTCTATCCACAAACTTATTTCGCGCTACATTCAAACTCTTCTAGCAAACCCTACCAGCTTAAAATAGGATCATTCACAGCCCTAAATTTTAGTTGAAGCTAACCGTAAACTAATCGATACTTTCAACTCCTGTTTGATTTTAAGAATTTCAACGTCTCTCAATAAAATTTCATACAAAATTAACAGGCCAATCAACTTTTAATGTGTTGCAACTTAGAAACCCCAATTACATTTTTTTAACTTTAAATGTAGGTTAAATAACATGTTATAACAAATAATAATTAAAATGAAAATTTAAATACATCCCATACAACACTTAAATTTTGATATTTATTAATATGAAATTTAAACCTTGGGGCAATTACATAATGGGTACCCATCCATTTTTCAAATTCTCACTCAAATATCAAAATTCATGATAAAACCCCAACTCATATTTTCATTTTTTTTTTCAAATTCTCAAAGGTTCAATCATGGCACGTGTAAATGTTCGGTAGCTCAAAAAAATCACTTCGGTGGTTACGTTTCTGATACTCTATATGTAATTGTCCCTTAAATCTTTAATTCACATCATAAATACACTCTACTATCAACTTTTTAAAAAACAAAAAACACAATTTCAAGCATAAATTTTGATATCAAAACTTAGATATTTGATATGTAAATACATACGAATCATGCTGCATGCGAAAAAATTCCACAAATCAAAAAATGAATAGTGAATTCAAAAACCTACAAACCACAGGGCGAAAAACTCAAGAATGCGGCGAAACATATTCCAAAACTTGACCCAATGAAATGATCTTATAGTAATCTATTACACAATTATGACACAATTCAAGCAACCAAACCTATTTATAATGACTAAAATCACAAGAAAATATTCAAGCAAGAAAAGCCTGTTAAGGTCAGCACATAAAAATAGCATATAACATTGAATCATAAAAATAATAATAATAACGATGACAATAATATGCCTACAAAGAAATTAATGGCTACCAGAGACGAAAGCTTGCTTCGTACCTCATAATTGAAGCAAAAGAGAACTAAAATAGCGATGAGAGCTAAAACATTCATACATNCCTACAAAGAAATTAATGGCTACCAGAGACGAAAGCTTGCTTCGTACCTCATAATTGAAGCAAAAGAGAACTCAAATAGCGATGAGAGCTAAAACATTCATACATTTTGGTCGCGGCTGCTGGAAACCTCAGCAGAGCAAACTGGGCAAACCTGCGAGAAGCAGAGNTGTCTCGAGGAGAAGTCTCCGTGCTTGTCCAACCTTTCTGGCCCAACATACCTTTTTATATAGGTGGTTATCCAGTGTGCATATGGTGTTAGAAGGCTCTCCGACCCAGATGGGGTGTAAATCATTTTGTTTGGAGTGTTTCCAGCGTTGTAGCTCAACCTCCCTTTCCCTTCTTTTTTGAGGCACCTTTGCCACTTCTGCAGAAATAAGTCACACCTCTTGGAGCTCTAGCCGATAGTCATAGGATAGAGTCTTCTTCCTTTGACCTTAGGGCCACCAAGGTTCTCGTGGACGCGCAATTCACGGATTACTGACCGGGGATCTCAGGACATGTTGGGTCAACATCTTCACAGCCAGGTAGACTTAGAGTTTTAGTTGCTTGGGATGACGGGTCTGTGGTACCCCGACCCACCTACCTCTACCTTCTAGTATTACTCTACCTTCCTTTGACTACTCCGGTTGAGCCCTTTCGCTCTTTTGACTTCGTCGATTTCATTGATGGTCTGATGTCGATGAGCTGTCGTCCATTTGGGATATGACAATTTGTCATGTGCCCTCTATAGAATGTGAACTCGCACCAAGATTTCTTACCTTTTGTTTAGGTTCTTAAAAAAGTAATAAATTTAAATGTTTCTTATTGATTTTAACAAAAAATGTATCCATCACTACATATGTGGGATTTATTATTGTCGGTTGGCTTTTAGGTGGCAAGACTTGAAGTTATATGATACATTTTTCTTGCTTCAGATTGTAAATAGCAGTGGTTAATGCAACACGCACACACACACACACACACAAATAGCAGTAGTTATTGCTCTCCTTTTTCTCTTCTCTCTTTTGTCTCTCTTCTCTAACTCTCTGCGCGCGCGCGCGCGCGCGCGCACATNTTTCTTGCTTCAGATTGTAAATAGCAGTGGTTAATGCAACACGCACACACACACACACACACAAATAGCAGTGGTTATTGCTCTCCTCTTTCTCTTCTCTCTTTTTTCTCTCTTCTCTAACTCTCTGCGCGCGCGCGCGCGCACACACACACACGGCATCCTTTGTTATAATGAAATTTAGGGGAAAAAAAGTGTAACAAATAATACCATTCTTCACCTCTTCTCTCATAGCCCCTTGTTTTGTATATGTTTATATCATATGACTTAATTTTCTTTTAATTGTTTTAATAATTAGATTTCTAAGTTAATTTTTTGTGATCCTTTTTTGAAGGATGTTGAATTATGAAATAAGCCAATTATATTTCAACAAAAAGGGTTGATAGCACATAAGTAAAAAATTTTAAGAAAGAACTTGAAGAGAGTACGATAGAATGAAATTAAAGAATAAGTGAGATCAATTAAAAAATAATTAGAAATTAAGGAAAAAAATTAAAGCGAGTTGCATGTCTGATTGGGATCAAATAAAGTAAATTGTAGATACATTAGAAGAATGATGAAAGGAGAGATTAGAGGTGAAATATCAATTTTCTACNCAATTAAAAAATAATTAGAAATTAAGGAAAAAAATTAAAGCGAGTTGCATGTCTGATTGGGATCAAATAAAGAAAATTGTAGATGCATTAGAAGAATGATGAAAGGAGAGATTGGAGGTGAAATATCAATTTTCTAGGTATAGTGTTTTACATACTTATGTTATACCATTTCAAATCAAAATATTTAATTTTAACAACTTGTAGGTCATCCCCAATGTAATAAAAGTTAAAATTTAGTGGTATTGACCCAAAGTTAGAATAGAAGTATGATCAAATATTTGGTGGAGTAGTTACCACTGGTGATCGTGCATGGAGCTCAAGCCAAAAAGTAAACATCGATGTATCAGAGCATGTAAATTCTGAGCTAAATGAAGGCACAAGTGNATTTTCTACGTATAGTGTTCTACATACTTATGTTATACCATTTCATATCAAAATATTTAATTTTAACAACTTTTAGGTCATCCCCAATGTAATAAAAGTTAAAAATTAAGGGCATTGACCCACCCAAAGTTAGAATAGAAGTATGATCAAATATTTGGTGGAGTAGTCACCACTGATGATCATGCATGGAGCTCAAGCCAAAAAGTAAATATCGATGTATCAGAGCAAGTAAATTCTGAGCTAAAAGAAGGCACAAGTAAAGTGTCACTCCTAACATGACCAAACATGTTCATTCTAGTCATTTTAAATGAAAAGCATCTTGAATCTTAGAAGTGAGAAATAGAAAAAAAGATGTGTGTTTTTTTTTAATAAATTAGATCTTGTATCTAGTAACTACATATTTTATATGGGCCAAGAACATCACTTGAACCACCATCTAATCCTGAACTTATGAAATTACTAGAGGAAACTTAAAAGCTAATGTGGACATATCGTCGCACCTCTTCTTCATGAAGTTGTTAGAAGATCTCACAAAGAGTATTTTTATGTTAATGGTGCCAGAGCATAGGGTTAATTACATATATTTTTATGTATAACAGTCTTGATATATGAGCACATTGCTTTATATATGATTATAAACAAAACATGTCATTCGTGAATAGCTCGTGTTCAGCTTGTTAAATAGCATGTGTTCGACTCGTCAGTTAAGTAAGCGAGCCGAACACAATTTTTTGTTTTTGAGCTCAGATTATAAATAAGAAGAACACAAATAAATGTTTATTCGTTTATATTCGGCTTGTTTTAGCTCGAAATAATTAAAAAANGATCTTAGAAGTGAGAAATAGAAAAAAAGATGTGTGTTTTTTTTAATAAATTAGATCTTGTATCTAGTAACTAAATATTTTATATGGGCCTAGAACATCACTTGAACCACCATCTAATCCTGAACTTATGAAATTACTAGAGGAAACTTAAAAGCTTATGTGGACATATCGTCGCACCTCTTCTTCATGAAGTTGTTAGAAGATCTCGCAAAGAGTATTTTTATGTTAATGGTGCCAGAGCATAGGGTTAATTACATATATTTTTATGTATAACAGTCTTGATATATGAGCACATTGCTTTATATGATTATAAACAAAACATGTCATTCGTGAAAATAGCATGTGTTCGACTCGTCAGTTAAGTAAGCGAGCCGAACACAATTTTTTGGTTTTGAGCTCAGATTATAAATAAGAAGAACACAAATAAATGTTTATTTGTTTATATTCGGCTTGTTTTAGCTCGAAATAATTAAAAAATTATTTATTTATATTTATTTATATTGATTTTTAAATGATTTAAAATATTAAATTTTATTATTTTAAAAATTATTTGGACAGTATAGGTATGAAATATATGTTTAGGAGCTAGATATGCAAATACATAGAAGTTGGTTGGCCTTTATGTAAATGTCCTAAAAGCGAGGAGATTCATTAGGTTCTAGATATTAAATACATCTATGTTGTGTGGTATGTATATAAATATCACATGCAGCTACCTACCGTGGTCCGCCGCCTGTATTTTAATCTTACATAGCGCCATAGAAAACTAGCTAAGTATTGAAGCTCCATAAATTCGCTGAAAAGTAGCTGTGCTTTGTACTGTCTTGTAACTAATTAAAGACTCAATTGAGTCGGTTTATAAGTGTGGGAGCATTTTTAAAAATATGGCGGTATTATTTGGTTTGCACGTTTTGTCCGCTTATCTTAAAATGCGGTTCACTTTTACACTAAACGCGGGCCGCGGGTCGACCTGCGGGTCTAGCTTCAGAATAAGTTGCTTATCATGAAACGCACAAGCTGCTCCAAACGCATCCTAAATAACTTTTTTTATTAATTAAACTTAGATTTAAGGTGACTTNTATTAAATACATCTATGTTGTGTGGTATGTATATAAATATCACATGCAGCTACCTACCGTGGTCCGCCGCCTATATTCTAATCTTACATAGCGCCATAGAAAACTAGCTAAATATTGAAGCTCCATAAATTCGCTGAAAAGTAGCTGTGCTTTGTACTGGCTTGTAACTAATTAAAGACTCAATTGAGGGGGCTTATAAGTGTGGGAGCATTTTTTAAAATATGGTGGCATTATTTGATTTGTGCGTTTTGTCCGCTTATCTTAAAATGCGGTTCACTTTTACACTAAACGTGGGCCGCGGGTCGACCCGCGGGCCGAGCTTCAGGATAAGTTGTTTATCCTGAAACGCACAAGCTGCTCCAAACGCATCCTAAATAATTTTTTTATTAATTGAACTTAGATTTAAGGAGACTCATTAAATAAATAAGAAGAGTCAATTCATATAAATGAGCTTGAATCGAGCCAAACATATATATATATATATATTATTCACGAGCTATTTCGAACTTGAATTGAACATGAAAAATAAAGAAAATAGAAAGACTCGAATATGAATAATCCTTGTACTCGCTCAAGCTTGGCTCTTTTATATTCCTTGCTTTATATAAGTCATCTTTTTATAATTCTTTGATGTACTGCCTCAAGAGATACTTTTTCATATTTCTGTTATGAGACATATTTAAGCTGCGAGACATACATTTTATTATTATTTCTTGAGGACATTGATATTTCATGGTTTACTTTAGTTCAATGATGACTAATTGTGATAGACAATGTCAGCAAAGAATAGTTACATGAGGTGTGTGTTTAATATATGAATATTATACCTCACATATTGTGCACACTCCTTGGATGATATCATCATATATCTGAGATAAATGGAGAGGAGAGTTACTTTTTTGCCAACCAACGAGATGTCACAAAATAATTTTTGTGAAATAAGAAGATTTCCTTGATTTATTGGAGGAGCTATATCAAAGTCATGGCATCCATGGCTCCTCGACAATAAGTTTGAGAGAGGTGTTAACTACAATCCTACGTACTTTATGATATAATGAGTCAATTAGGTTAGTAATAGAGCAATTGCAACACTCCTCATAAATAATTAATAGGTAACTTTTAGTTAGTTTGGATGCATTAGGTAGTCTATCTTTCGTGATTATAAGACCGAAATACTCAACATTTCAAATAAATCCCAAGGAGATGTTGCATGATCACTGATATATGTCATATTTTATGGTAGATGGCAATATTCATCCTTTATCATATGTATTTAATGTAAGCAATCAATGTGAACATCTTAGTTAACTAAATAGAATTGCATTGGTGCCTTTGATGGAACACATATTGACGCAACCAACATAAAATGTTATGGCTGCATATGATTGCAATATGTGTTTCGTATATGTAATGTAATGACTAGATGAGAGGGCAAAGCACATCATGGTCGTATCTTTCATTTTGTTGTGTAAAACACTCATTACAATTTTCCAAAACTGCCTCGAGGTTAGCTTGCATACAACAACAACAAGCCTTTATCCCGCTAAGTTGGGCCGGCTACATGAATCATTTTTCTCCATTGCACTTATTGAGTGTCATATTTTTATTTATTTCTAAAAGATTAAGAACATTTTATATAAAATATGCCCTAGTCTTTTAAGGTCTACATTTGCCTTTCTTAGCATAATTCAAATTTAAAACATATACTCTCCAAACAGAATCATCAGCTAGTCAACGTTAAATGTGACCAAACCATCCAAGATGACTCTCTCTAATTTTGTCTATCACTAGAACTATACCAACCATATCACGAATATTTTCATTTCACATTTTGTCTCGAAGTGTCAAGCCACTCATCCACTTTAGCATTTCCATCTTAGCAACACTTAACTTTTTTTATGCTTCCCTTTTAAAGGTTAGCTTGCATTCAATTTTTTTTTTCTTGACTTCTTTTCAAACATTTTTAATAGTTTTATTTTATGTAGAAGAATATTTTCTTGTCAATGCTGATTTGCTTTTAAGACTTGGTTTTTTAAATTCATATCCTGTTTTGAAGTATCTCATCTCTAATTTTGAAAGTAGTGGCAAATCAGTTCAGAAAAGAAAATAATGTTTAATAAGCAACATTTACATGACGTTATTGAAAGAACATTTAATGCTTGAAAAAAAGTTATTCTTTGGGATGTGCTAGCATATCCTTTTGAGGAGCAAGTGAAGGTTGTGGCTGCAATAATGACTCTCCATAAATTCATTCAACATCTCGCTACAGATAGTATTGATTTTAGTTGTGCTAATGAGAAATAGTTGTATGTCCTCTTGAAGCATTTGAGTACCATTTGAGGCAGNTGAATTTTCGTGCAACGCTAAGACGATAATCCATTACTCTACCACCGCGAATTTTCTAGCACGCATCAATTACCTAACTTAAACTTAAACTGAAATTATTGCATACATACACTACATGCAGAGATATATGCAGTGTCCAATCCTGACCGTAGATCACGGTGATCTACGGTCATGATGCAATCAAAATTTTTTTGAAAAAAAATAAATAAATAAAGCGAGGTCCACTGAAATACATTCTAACCGTTGATTACTATGATCTACGATCATGCGGTGTATGTATGTAATAATTTTTTCTTGAGTTGACGCTTCAGTAGGCCAAATCTAATTAAGCTTCTCCTGATGAGAATAATTAAATTAAGATATATAATTTGTTTAATTTAAATAAAATAAATATGTTTTTATTTTTATTTTATAATGTATTTTTTTATTTTTATATTTTAATTCTGATATAATTTGTATCAAATTATTGTGTAATAATTTTCTTATAACTAAAATCTGCATGTAATTAGTTTAGTTGTAGAACCACTTGCAGGTAGGGCTGTCAAAACGGCTCGTNTAGTAATAGAGCAATTGCAACACTCCTCATAAATAATTAATAGGTAACTTTTAGTTAGTTTGGATGCATTAGTTAGTCTATCTTTCGTGATTATAAGACCGAAATACTCAACATTTCAAATGAATCCCAAGGAGATGTTGCATGATCACTGATATATGTCATATTTTATGGTAGATGGCAATATTCATCCTTTATCATATGTATTTAATGTAAGCAATCAATGTGAACATCTTAGTTAACTAAATAGAATTGCATTGGTGCCTTTGATGGAACACATATTGACGCAACCAACATAAAATGTTATGGCTGCATATGATTGCAATATGTGTTTCGTATATGTAATGTAATGACTAAATGAGAGGGCAAAGCACATGATGGTCGTATCCTTCATTTTGTTGTGTAAAACACTCATTACAATTTCCCAAAACTGCCTCGAGGTTAGCTTGCATACAACAACAACAAGCCTTTATCCCGCTAAGTTGGGCAGGCTACATGAATCATTTTTCTCCATTGCACCTATTGAGTGTCATATTTTTATTAATTTCTAAAAGATTAAGAACATTTTATATAAAATATGCCCTAGTCTTTTAAGGTCTACATTTGCCTTTCTTAGCATAATTCAAATTTAAAACATATACTCTCCTAACAGAATCATCAGCTAGTCAACGTTAAATGTGACCAAACCATCTAAGATGACTCTCTCTAATCTTGTCTATCACTAGAACTACACCAACCATATCACGAATATTTTCATTTCACATTTTGTCTCGAAGTGTCAAGCCACTCATCCACTTTAGCATTTCCATCTTAGCAACACTTAACTTTTTTTATGCTTCCCTTTTAAAGGTTAGCTTGCATTCAATTTTTTTTTCTTGACTTCTTTTCAAACATTTTTAATAGTTTTATTTTATGTAGAAGAATATTTTCTTGTCAATGCTGATTTGCTTTTAAGACTTGGTTTCTTAAATCCATATACTGATTTGAAGTATCTCATCTCTAATTTTGAAAGTAGTAGCAAATCAGTTCAGAAAGGAAAATAATGTTTAATAAGCAACATTTACATGAAGTTATTGAAAGAACATTTAATGCTTGAAAAAAAGTTATTCTTTGGGATGTGCTAGCATATCCTTTTGAGGAGCAAGTGAAGATTGTGGCTGCAATAATGACTCTCCATAAATTCATTCAACATCCCGCTACAGATAGTATTGATTTTAGTTGTGCTAATGAAAAATAGTTGTATGTCCTCTTGAAGCATTTGAGTACCATTTGAGGCACTCACTTTCACTAAATGATTGGGATTTATGTGACACTTACACACATGATGAGTAGGGTGTTGGAGATTGGTTGAGTTGCAAGAGCAAATTGCTAATGTTTTAGTTACTAAATGATTAGTACATGCCATC
>JXCR01100741.1:161461-186342 GCA_002079205.1 Phalaenopsis hybrid cultivar | reverse complement strand
GGGGGGGGGGGGGGGGCAAATCGCTTCTGAACAACAGATCCAATGAATGCCTCACACTTCTACAGTCGCCGACCTTTGTCAACCACTAGTCGACCATTATCAATCACCATGACACACCTCAATGACTGTGTAACAACACAATCCCACATACAATGAATAACTTGTCCCACAGATGATAGAATGATGCACATAGAAGACAATGACTTTCTCTGACCTTAAAACTCTCTCTTCATAGCTCACCATTATGGCCTATGTGACTAATTAAACNTTGGAAAAAGAGTTATCAAGTAGACTTGATGGTTTGAACATTAAAGTAATATCATAATAATATTATTTTTTTTTCTATTATAATTTTAAGTTTTGTGTTACTCNTAAAAACTAGACTAAAACCCTAATGTGCCCTTTTTAACCCAAAATTTAGTGGCACCTTAGAGTGGTAAAAAAAAATTAGGTTTAACCCTAATTTGGACCATCATTGACCAATTGACCATTTTACCCCTTACCATTGTACCATTAACTATATGATCAACTCATAGACCATAGAGTTAACCTCATGTCCATATGGGTCAACATGGTCAACTCTATAGCCATATGGTCACTATAGGGTTAATTTCCATACATTCCTTTTATTTTGTTAATTAATTAAAAAGAATGTCATGATGGGCCCACTCCAAGCCTAACTCTAAATAAAAATTTCTGAACCAACCCTTGGAGCCCAAGCCCAAATTCACCCATGGTCCATTCTTATTGAGCCATTCATGACCCATTAACACCTAACATGACATGAATAGCCAATTAAAAACCCATGGACCTACTATTTTTGACTTAATTTAATTCATGATGAGGGGGAGGCACATGTCGTCCTACATGGCCTTCACCTTATATCCTCTTGGACCAAGCATGGATGTTCAAGCCATATCACTTCAGAACCCATTATCCACTTCAACGCCAAGCCAATTGGCTCAAATTCCTCTCCAAATCCTCTTCTTCACCATGCTCTACCCCATGATAAACATATCATAGGAAAAACAAAATTTGACTATCGATAGCAAACAAACATTCTCTGAGAGCCGTAGAGATTCTTTGAGCAACCTCAAACCTTCTGCAATCACTGTTGAACCCCTGCATTGCTTCCTTTGGTTACTTAAGGAGCAAACCCAAGAGTATGAACACATGAACAAACTTCCTTTAGATACCCTAAACTCTCTTTCTCCGAATAACAAAGTTACTCTCAATAACATAGGCAACTGATTCCCCATTTTTTCAGCCTCTCAAATCCATTAGGAAGCCCTAACCTCAAAACTAGGAAAAGTTTTGGATTTGACATAAGCTCCCTCAAAACTCAAATCCAAGCATCATAAAAGCTCCCTAGAGTTCTACGATGCTCCTCCGATCAAAATCAAGCCCTCCCGCATCCTCTAACCTATCCCAAGACCAAACTGAGCCACCATTTCATCTAGATCATAGTTAGAGTTGATTCCAATCCAAATTGAGCCAAGGGAAAGCTTTGTGGGGTCACAACTATAGTCTCTGTCAAACCCAATTGAGGTTACACCTCTTGTGACCAGATAATGGTCATTTGTGAAAGAAATCAATACATCATTCTTGATCAACCGTATTGATGTCTTTCTCTTAGTTAGATGAAGCTTTAGGATCAAATTCCATGAGATTTCCTAAAGAAATGAGGGAGAAATTAGGTTTTGATGTTGAACAGTGCTTGGTTCATGGTCCCGTGAGGACGATGAACGAATGTCGTCTGTTTTCGAGTATTAGAAACAGATGGTTGTGATTAGTTTGTATCATGAAACGGCGGAGGAGGAGACCTTCGGATCGGTGCCACCTCAGACGATAACTTGGAAAGTGCCTCCAATCAAACATTGTCGCGCAAGCATTTGGAGCGTCTAAGGAATGACGCGGCGCAGCGTCATTCCTTGGATAATTCAAGATTTTTGAATTGAATAAATATATAAAATCCTAATAAACTTTACAAAATCATATCTTTGTGTAGGAAAATCAAAAAGAAAAATATCCCTGAACTCAATAAACAGAGGGAAAAATAATAATAACAAATTAAAAATACTTGAATTTAATTTTAGTTAATTAAATACTCTATAAAGTAATATTTTTTTTATAAATTAATTATAAAAGGTAAAAATGAGAAAATTTGAGGGAAATTTCCCTCTGGTCTTGGGAAAATTCCCTGATTTTCCGAGATTCAGAGAAAATCCCTAACCCTAAAATGAAAAATTATCAACCCAAAGTAAAATTAAATTGAAAAATAAACTACAAAAATTAAAACCAAAATTATTCAAATGCAAAAATAGAATGGAAATTAAGAAGAATCTTAGGGCAGTAAAAGCAAACCCTAAAATGATATTTTCCACCCTTTAAAACTCTAAAATAAAAAATTAGAAATCCAAAGGTTAAAATAAAAAAATTAAAAAAAATTTATTTTGCCCAAATTGTTTCTTAACCTAAACTAAAACATTAATCTAGGGATCTTAGGGGCATCATATCATGGTCATCCAAAAGTTTTTCTTACTCTAAACACAAATGAACTTGTCAAATCATGCCAAGTTTTTCTTACCCTCCATACTTCTCTCACTCATTCTCCAACTCAAAGCAATATCCTTCTCCTTGATGTCTAAATTATCATTTTCCTTCATCCCACATGAACAATTCCCTTCGAACATTAATCAATATCATCATCTCCACAAATAACAACCCCCTCTTTTTTGTTTGTATAAAACCAAACAATCTATACTCGAGGATTCAAGGCAAGCAAAGGCAACTAATCGTATACATATCACATAAATTTCTTCGTATTTACATATCTATCTCCTAAATATTTATATTTACATGCATACCTCTCAAAGTCTTAACATCACATCAATAATAAAAACATATTAGTCTTTTTAAAAGTGAAATATATCTTTTTATGCATATGTTTAGTATAAATATTAAATTTTATAGAGTATGCATATGTGTGCTTATCAACAGCTAACAAAAACTTATAGAGTATGCATATGTGCAGTGTATATAAATATTATNTATGACCCAATTGAAATAATTCACTATGAATAGTGAGTACACATGTCCAATCTTCTCGTGAATTAAGAAAGATGGAGTTACAATGATGATTATTGTAAATGTACAATAGTAGTTCATTCATAATCACTCAATTCTAACATCATTTAGACGCACAAATGTTATTTGAAAGCCATTTGATCGAAGGAATTTGAACTGGTCGTCCAATAAAGTGATATGAANATAAATGAAAGGATTCAGAGCAAAATCCATATATATGTAAAGGATTCATAATGCAATGCATATGAAATTGTGCGGAAAATAATTTTCTTTGCCTTTCAAGGAAAATAAAAAACTCAACATAAACTAAAACTAAAATTAATTTAATAAATATTACCTAACTTAAACTTAAACTGAAATTATTGCATGCATACACCACATGTAGAGATGCATGCGGTGTCTGATCCCGGTCAGGATGCAATCAAATTTTTTTTGAAAAAAAAAAAAAATTTAAAGTGGGGCCCACCGAAATACATTCTGACCGTATATCACCGTGATCTACGGTCATGCGGTATATGTATGCAATATTTTTTCCTTGAGTGACGCTTCAGAAGGCCAAATCTAATTAAGCTTCTCCTGATGAAAATAAATAAATTAAGATATATAATTTGCTTAATTTAAATAAAATAAATATGTTTTTATTTTTATTTAATAATGTATTTTTTTATTTTTATATTTTAATTCTGATATAATTTGTATAAAAATATTCTGTAATAATTTTTTTATAACTAAAATCTTTAGCTTAGACTTTTCCTTTATTATTAATTGGTGTTTGGGATGAAATAAACCGACTTAAGAAATATTCCCGCTAAAATTTATATAAATCAAGAATAATTTTATATTTACAAAATAAAAACCGCGTCGTCAATGTAAATGAGGGAACTAAATACTATTTTACTTGGCTCATTAAACAATAATAAATTTTTACATTTAATGAATGTATAAATATTAATTTTTACGTGAAAAATCTTAAAATGTGGAAAAATTCGTAGGGTATGACCCAATTGAAATAATTCACTATGAATAGTGAGTACACATGTCCAATCTTCTCGTGAATTAAGAAAGAAGGAGTTACAATAATGGTTATTGTAAATGTACAATAGTAGTTCATTCATAATCGTTCAATTCTAACATCATTTAGGCACACAAATGTTATTTGAAAGCCATTTGATCGAAGGAATTTGAACTGATCGTCCAATAAAGTGATATGATTTCCTTCATTGTAGAGAAGCCTCTCCCATACTCTATAAATAGAGCTCAACCCCCCTCTTGAGAAGGGGAGAACTTGAGTTTGAAGAAGAATGAAGTTTGAAAGGGGGGGCAGAGCTCCAACATCGCTTCTGAACGACAGATCCAACGAATACCTCCCACTTTTACAATCGCCGATCACTGTCAACCACCACTAGTCGACCATTATCAATCACCATGGTCACCTCTGATTCGTTGCAATGAAACCCTTTTTTAAATGTTGATGTGCGATGCAAAATCCTGACATACATTGCAGAGTAATGAGGCAGTCTGCAGAACAACAAAAATCAATATATGGTGCAACGCCTCCGCACTAAGACGGTGTAAAAATGCACCCCAAATACGGTGCAACAACACACCTCAATGACAACGTAACAACGTATCCTACCTACAGTGTGATAATGTCTCTTGACGATAATGAAGTAATGCACCCTGAATATGGTGCAACGACACACCACGATGATGGTATAACAACGCACCCCACATATGATGCAATGAAGTCTCCTGAAAATGGTGTAACAATGCACCATGAATACAGTGCATTAATACACATCGATGACGGTGTTACAACGCACCTCGCATATTGTAAAATGATGCCTCCCAAAGATCATGTAATAATTTACCTCGAATATGATGCAATGACACACCCCAATGACCGTATAGCAACATAACCCCACATACAATGAATAACTTCTCCCACAGATGGTGCAATGATGCACCCAGAAGACAGTGACTTTCTCTGACCTCCTAAAACTCTCTCTTCATAGCTCACAACTATGGCCTATGTGACTAACTAAAGCCTATGTGACCCACAACTCATTCATTTCTCGAATATGGGCTCTATGGCCAACACATGTCATCATAGCTAACCACTATAGCCTACGTGATCCACAGCTCGTACAACACCTGACTCCAACCTCTACAACCTACGAATATCTTCACAGCTCATCATTATAACTTATCTGACCAACTGCAACCTACGTGATAGGTCGTGTAGCTCTCGACTCTATCCATCATAGCTATGAATTTCATCACAACTCACCACTGTAGCCTACATGACCAACTATGACCTACATGGTCCACAGTTTGTGTAGAGCTCAAATTCAACATTTGCAACCTACGGAAGTCATGAAAGCTCACTATTATGGCCTACATGACCAACTATAGCCTATGTGGTATACAACCCATGTAGCTCCCGACTCTGGCCTCCGCAACTTACTAACATACTCATAGTTCACCACTACGACCAACGTGACCAACTGCCACCTAGGTAGTCCACGGCTTGTAACACTCCTGACTTCGGCTTTTGCGACCTATGTATGTTATCACAGCTCACTACTCTGAACTACGTGACCTATTATGACATACGTTACTCATAGATTGTATAGCTCATGCAACTCTCTACTCTGACCACAACAATCTACGAATGTCATCTCAATTCATCTCCATAGCATATGTGACCAACTACGACCTACATGGTTCATAGCTCATGCAACTTTTGACTATGGCTTTTGCGGCCTACAGACTTCATCACAACTCACCATTACAACCTAAATTGTTCACAACCCGAGCAACTCTCAATTGCAGTTTCTGCGTCCTACGTACATCATCAAAACTCAACACTACATCCCACTTGGTCCACAGCTTGTGAATCTTCAGACTCTGGCCTCTGCAGCCTACGAACATTATCACAGGTCACCAAAATGACCTATGTGATCCACAACCCATACAACTTCCAACTTCATCCTTCGTGACCTACTGGCGTTATTGTAACTCAACACTACAACCTAACAACTATGACATATGTTACTCACAACTCTCATTACTTCCTAGTACAACCTATATGACCAACTGACTTTCCTGAGGAAACCATTTTTGGCCCACACGACCAACTAGTGTCATGACTTTCACCTTCGGCCTACACAATAGTCTAGAGCTACAACTACCTTTAACATTATTCACATTGAACAAATGCTGCCAGAGGAATTAATTATAGCTCGTGCATTCTTTTATGACTNACCTCAGTGACAATGTAACAACGTACCCTACCTACAGTGTGATAATGTCTCTTGACGATAATGAAGTAATGCACCCTGAATATGGTCCAACGACACACCACGATGATGGTATAACAACGCACCCCACATATGATGCAATGAAGTCTCCTGAAAATGGTGTAACAATGCACCCTGAATACAATGCAATAATACACATCGATGACGGTGTAACAACGCACCTCACATATTGTAAAATGATGCCTCTCAAAGATCAAGAAACAATTTACCTCGAATATGATGCAATGACACACCCCAATGACCGTGTAACAACACAACCCCACATACAATGAATAACTTCTCCCACAGATTGTGCAATGATGCACCCAGAAGACAGTGACTTTCTCTGACCTCCTAAAACACTCCCTTCATAGCTCATCACTATGGCCTATGTGACTAACTAAAGCCTATGTGACCCACAACTCATTCATCTCTCGAATATGGGCTCTATGGCCAACACATGTCATCATAGCTAACCACTATAGCCTACGTGGTCCACAGCTCTCCAACCTCTACAACCTACAAATATCTTCACAGCTCATCATTATAACTTATCTGATCAACTGCAACCTACGTGATAGGTCGTGTAGCTCTCGACTCTGTCCATCGTAGCTATGAATGTCATAACAACTCACCACTGTAGCCTACATTACCAACTATGACCTACATGGTCCACAGCTTGTGTAGAGCTTAAATTCAACATTTGCAACCTACGAAAGTCAAAGCTCACTATTACGGCCTACATGACCAACTACAGCCTATGTGGTACACAACCCATGTAGCTCCCGACTCTGGCCTTCGCAACTTACTAACATACTCGTAGTTCACCACTACGACCAACGTGACCAACTACGGCCTAGGTAGTCCACGTCTTGTAACACTCCTGACTTCGACTTTTACGACCTATGTACGTCATCACAACTCACTACTTTGAACTACGTGACTCATAGATTATATAGCTCATGCAGCTCTCTACTCTGACCACAACAATCTATGGATGTCATCTCAATTCATCTCCATAGCATATGTGACCAACTACGACCTACATGTTTCATAGCTCGTGCAACTTTTGACTCTGGCTTTTGCGACCTACAGACATCATCACAGCTCACCATTACATCCTAAATTGTTGATAACTCGAGCAACTCTCAATTGCAGTCTCTGTGTCCTACGTACATCATCAAAACTCAACACTACATCCTAATTGGTCCATAACTTGTGAATCTTCAGACTCTGGCCTCTGCAGCCTACGAACATTATCACAAATCACCAAAATGGCCTATGTGGTCCACAACCCATACAGCTTCCAACTTCAGCCTCTGTGACCTACTGGCGTTATTGAAACTCAGCACTACAACCTAACAAATATGACATATGTTGCTCACAACTCTTAGAAATTCCTAGTACAACCTATATGACCAACTAACTTTCCTGAGGAAACCATTTTTGGCCCACACGACCAACTAGTGTCATGACTTTCACCTTCGACCTATACAATAGTCTAAAGTTACTACTGCCTTTAACAATATTCACATTGAACAAATGCTGCCATAGAAATTAATTATGGCTCGTGCATTCTTTTATCACTAAGAAATTCAGCCAGACAGGCTCATTGGATTTGTCTCGCTGAGATGCTTGATTCAATTATAAGCTTGTTATATTTGGAGTCAATTTTACCTTCTAAATATGCACTGAAAGCTACCAAAACTAGTTTAATGGCTTCATTTGAGCTTAACTTGACTTAGATCAAACCAATGTTTCCACGGTTGGGTCTGTCTTATGGAGCCAAACAGTTTGATTATAAGTTTGTTGAAATCAAAGTCTTGAATAACTATTAATTGAAATTTGAATATTTATTGTTAAAAATTACCTCTAGCTTCATGTCAGTTGATGAGAAAATATTGATGATTGTTGACCTCACTTTTGTGAGGACGCACCCCACACTTTTCCCATGACCTTAAATCAAGGCTATGGCTTTTGGGACCTCTATTAGAGCAAGCCCAAGCCCTTTAACTCTATGGTTGGGGTGGTTTAGGGTTTTGACTAAGTGAAGACCCCAAATTGACCTACATGGGCATGAAATTACCTGGGTCATCCGAGTCAACTTAAAACCCTAGGAACCTATCCATAAGCCCTAGTGACTACCATGACAACCAAATTCATAATGGAGGAAGGGATCAACCCAATTTGATCTATAACCTCGCCAGGGGTCTCCCTAACCCCACTAAACCCTAAAAACTAGACTAAAACCCTAATGTGCCCTTTTTAACCCAAAATTTAGTGGCACTTTAGAGTGGTAAAAAAATTAGGTTTAACCCTAATTTGTACAATCATTGATCAATTGACCAACTTACCCCTTACCATTGCACCTTTAACCATATGATCAACCCATGGAACAGGGTTAACCTCAAGTCCATATGGGTCAACATGGTCAACTCTATAGCCATATGGTCACTATAGGGTTAATTTCCATACATTCCTTTTATTTTGTTAATTAATTAATTAATTAAAAAGAATGTCATGATGGGCCCACTCCAAGCCTAACTCTAAATAAAAATTTCTGAACCAACCCATGGAGCCTAAGCCCAATTCACCCATGGTCCATTCTTATTGAGTCAATCATGACCCATTAACACCTAGCATGACATGAATAGCCAATTAAAAACCCATGGACCTACTATTTTTGACCTAGTCTAATTCATGATGAGGGGGAGGCACATGTCATCCTACATGGCCTTCACCTTATATCCTCTTGGACCAAGCATGGATGTTCAAGCCATGTCACTTCAGAACCCATTATCCACCTCAACGCCAAGCCAATTGGCTCAAATTCCTCTCCAAATCCTCTTCTTCACCATGCTCTACACCATGATGAACATACCATAGGAAAAGAAAAATTTAACTATCGATAGCGAACAAACATTCTCTAAGAGCCACTGAGATTCTCTGAGCAACCTCAAACATTATGCAATCACTGTTGAACCACTACATTGCTTCCCTCGGTTACTTAAGGAGCAAACCCAAGAGCATGAACACAAGAACAAACTTCCTATAGAGACCGTAAACTCTCTTTCTCCGAACAACAAAGTTACTCTCCATAACATAGGCAACTGGTCCTCCATTTTTTCAGCCTCTCAAATCCATTAGGAAGCCCTAACCTCAAAACTAGGAAAAGTTTTGGATTTGACATAAGCTCCCTCAAAACTCAAATCCAAGCATCATAAAAGCTTCCTAGAGTCCTACAATGCTCCTCCAATCAAAATCAAGCCTTCCCGCATCCTCTAGCCTATCCCAAGACCAAACTGAGCCACCATTTCATCTAGATCATAGTTAGAGTTGATTCCAATCCAAATTGAACCAAGGGAAAGCTTTGTGGGCTCACAACTATACTCTCTGTCAAACTAAATTGAGGTTACACCTCTTGTGACCAGGTATTGGTCATTTGTGAAAGAAATCAATACATCATGCTTGATCAACCGTATTGATATCTTTCTCTTAGTTAAATGAAGCTTTAGGATCAAATTCCATGAGATTTCCTAAAGAAATGAGGGAGAAATTAGGTTTTGATATTGAACAGTGCTTGGTTCATCGTCCCGTGAGGACGATGAGCAGATGTCGTCTGTTTTCGCGTATTAGAAACAGATGGTTGTGATTAGTTTGTATCATGAAATTACGGAGGAGGAGAGCTTCAGATCAATGCCACCTCAGACGATAGCGTGGAAAGTGCCTCCAATCAAACATTGTCGTGCAAGCATTTGGAGCGTCCAAGGAATGACGCGGCGCAGCGTCATTCCTTGGATAATTCAGTATTTTTGAATTGAATAAATATATAAAATCCTAATAAACTTTACAAAATCATATCTTCGTGTAGGAAAATCAAAAAAATTAAATAAAAAACTCAATAAACAGAGGGAAAAATAAAAAAAAATTAAAATAATTCAATTTAATTTTTAGTTAATTAAATACTCTATAAAGTAATATTATTATTATTAATTAATTATAAAAGGTAAAAATGAGAAAATTTGAGGGAAATTCCCCTCTGGTCTTGGGAAAATTCCCTGATTTTTCCAGAGTCAGAGAAAATCCCTAACCCTAAAATGACAAATTATCAACCCAAAATGAAATTAAATCAAAAAATAAATTACAAAAATAAAAATAAAAATTATACAAATGCAAAAATAGAATGGAAATTAAGAAGAATCTTAGGGCAGTAAAAGCAAACCCTAAAATGATATTTTCCACCCTTTAAAACCCTAAAATAAAAAATTAGAAATCCAAGGGTAAATATATAAAAAAAAAAAAAAAAATTGGCCCAAATTGTTCCTTACCCTAAATTAAAACATTAATCTAGGGATCTAAGGGGCATCATATCATGTCCATCCAAAAGTTTTTCTTACTCTAAACACAAAAGACCTTGTCAAATCATACCAAGTTTTTCTTACTCCCCATAATTCTCTCACTCATTCTCCAACTCAAAGCAATATCCTTTTCCTTGACGTCTAAATTATCATTTTCCTTCATCCCACATGAACAACCCCCTCTGAACATTCATCGATCAATGTCATCAACTCCACAAATACCAACCCTCTGTTTCTTTTCTGTCCAAAACCAAACAATCTACAATGGATGATTCAAGGCGAGCAAAGGCAACTGATCATGCCGATCGAAATATAAGCCCCCATCGCTCTCATTATAGCTCCACCACTGCTAATGATTGAAAGAAAGTTTATTTTTTTCGTATTTACATATCTATCTCCTAAATATTTATATTTACATGCATACCTCTCAAAGTCTTAACATCACATCAATAATAAAATCATATTAGCCTTTTTAAAAGTGAAATATATCTCTTTTATACATATGTTTATGACATTGTCATAAGTATAAACATTAAATTTTATGCATTAATATATAAATATATAAAATAATTATGTACTTTAAAATAATCGCAGCCTTAATCATTGGCAACGACCACCTAACAAAATGACACGTGGAATTGAGTGGCATGGCCGGCTTGGCAAGCTAAGCTTTCCCGAGCCTCACACTAATTACCAACAAATATGATTTAGGAGGCATATTTATTTAATCTTAAGAATATTTTAATTTTTAGAAACTAATATTGTATTGAAGTGACATGTGGCAATTATGGACTTTATATTTAAACTACTTATAATAAACTATATGAATTAAATGCATGTGATTAACTTTATTTAATTTTTTTATAAAAAAAATAAAGTCAGATATATTTAATATTTAAATGTAATAATTATTTAAGATAATCTTTCTTGTTAGTAAATTGAAACTGACAAAAAAATTAACAGGTTTTTAAATGGAAGCATTTGTTTTCATGAGAATTATGGGTCTGTTTGGGGCAACTTATTTGGTACGGCGGCGTTTTGAAAATGCACCTGGTCTGTTTGGGTAAATTACGTTTTGACAGCTTATGCGTTTTCAAAACGTTCCGCATCTGTCTAGGTGAGGTGACAGTTTTCTGATTGCGGTCTGACTTTTCTAAAAAAATAAAAATTTGTAATAGCTACCGCACCTAGTTTATTAGCATATTATTTTTAATCAGCTTATCAGTAGATTATTCAATAAGCAGCAGCTGCCCCAAACAGACCCTATATCTTAGGAATGACTAAGTTTAAGTCAATTTAAATAAAATTAAAGGTATTTTTCTTATAATCTCTCCTAAAATCAAAACCGTTAATTACACATAATATCAATTTTTATTTTTAATGAGAACTTTGAAGTCCATAATAAGCACCTCGTGCAGAGTGTTGTATATAATAATAAATATTATGTATAATTTTTTTATAATAAAAAATTGCAACATAAGATGTTGGAAAATAATATATTATGAAGTTCAATGTATTTCTTTAAATGTTGATTATATTTATACTTATTAAATTAAATTTATTTTATTAATTTATAAATTTAGATAAAAAATTGTATATATAGTAGAAAGTAAAAAATGCTTTTGAATTATAAGGAAATGTAATATAAGGAGCTTTAGGTTCAGTTTGTGGCAGTTGCAGGTTATTAAGAAGTTATTGTGCAGCAGCTGCCACAGAAAGCTGCTTCGTAGAAGCCTTTGCTAATAAGTTGGTTGGTTTAGTAACAGTTGTGCTGCAGTTGTTTTTAGGTGATTGATCATTATATATTTGTATGGTAATGTTGTTTGCAACAGAACTGTCATACCAATATATTTTATATTTTAGAAACAAAAAGTTTGTGCATAATAGTACAAAAAATAAGATATGCACCTCACTTAATAATGAGTATAATGATTACTAAAATAAAGAAAATGATTATTAAAATAATACTTAATAATATGATAATATTATTTTTAAAATGTTGATGGTGTATGTTACGAACTAAGCCATCCTCCAAGGATATTCTTAATGCTTGATCATTCTTAACAGTGGAATCTTTCAGTCTATCTGCTCACCGAATGAAGTCACGGTTCTCCGTAATTCTCTGTGGACACCTGTAGAACTATCTCTCGTAGCTATGTGGCTGACGTCAGTTAGCGGTGAACTCTGAAGTCCACAGTAGAACTGCAATCTTCGAGTGGTACCAGAAATCCTCGAGCTCATCTTTTCTGAATGCTTTAAAAGACAATCTATTAAACATAACACAAGTGTAGATTGATAATAGAAGTAATTAATTATAATTTTATGCATGTGTCAGGTCTCACAGAACTCAATATATCAGCCAACAAAGTCACTACAAGAGGACAGTAGACCTTAGTAAAAAAGGTTCTTGATTGTCTTTAACCCACATAATACCAAGTTCATGTGTATCACATATGAATATTATCAAAAAAGACCATTTAGAAGAACCTAATAAATTGTAACACCAAAAAAAGAAACAATCATTGTTGCTTTCATTACGATTTCATATGTGACACCAACCAACAGTGATGAACAGGTCATCCAAAAGAACCCATAGTGTCAAATGTCTCATCATGAACCTTCCATCCCACAAAAAAAGAAAATGCAAAAGAAAAGAGCACTTACAAACAATATAAAAAAAAACCCAAATAATCAATATTAACTAAAGAATGAATGGAAATAAACATAAACAGTATAAAATAAAATTAAAATAAATAATGAATCTCTTCAATAATCATTATAATTAACAATATAATGACTACTCAAATCACCCTCCTACTATGATATTTGTAATTCGTTCCTTTAGCTTTTTCATCTCGCTTGCACCATCCTCGCCTTTAGTGCAGGTCTCAAGAGTATCATTTTCAGTCTGTGACAAAGACTGTCCAAGACAATATTGAAATGCCTTGACAATGACATGCTCATTATCCCCGTCTGCCCTATGGAAGTAGATGTCATTGTGGGAGGGATATCGTCGAATGTAATTATGAAAATCATCGTGGCAATCACTACGTGCACCTATTTGGGAAACTGGTATGATGGCATAGAGCAAAGTATAACACATTTCTTCTTCCAAATACCAAAAGTCCTCTCAATGACACCACATAAAGATAAATGTCTTTTATTAAACATTTCTTTTTTACCACGCGTGACATTGCTGACCCTCTCAAAGCCAGGTATGTGGTATCTCGTATCAGGATAAGGCTTGAGATACCCTCGCTACAACGGATATCCAACATCAACCAAACAGTACTTTCCTGATGTAAATTGCATGATTAGTATTAATGAAAAAATGAATTAGGAGAGTATCTCAGTCTCAAGTGTACTTGTGGGTGGATGTGGGGAGTTATACTTGTTATTTTGTGTTATAGCTTTAAAAATTCAGGTGTCATGTGCACTGCCCTCTCAACATGTCATGACAAAGATTAAGCACATGTTGAAGTTGCATACTGCCATGATATTTTGCGTCGGAGACCCACAATGTCATATGAATGCGATCTTCTCATTATTCAAAACAAGTGCAACAATGTATGCTCCATCGATTGCTCCAATACAATTCTAGAAAGATAATGAAGGGTTATGTGATTACAATATTTGTTTGATAGATGGATGTAATAAATAGAAGAAATTACATTTAAAGTATAGTATGTACCGTGCATTGTGTAAAATCTCTATGGGGGTCCATTGGAATGTAGGATCAGTTGATTTTATGACTTGTAAAAAATACTTACAAATGCATTCAACCCTACGGAGAAGTAACTATAAATTATTTTGGAGTGTTGAAATTGATCCATTTCTCATTGCATTGATTCAGTCTGAAAATATGTAGAAGGTTATCACCAATATATCTCACAAATTCGTCCTGGATGAGTCATGAAGTCTATGATTTATGTGTCGTTCCTCCAATAAATCAGTGGATAACACTTGTATCATACAGAACATTATGTTAAATCTAGTTGGGTGGCCCACAAGCAACTCCCAAACCCATTTATCGCTAGCACATGAGGATGTCATGTAGGGGGTGCACATTATGTACGAGTATATTATTTGTACAATAAGCATATGGCAGCTGCAACTCTCCTTTTGCGTCTTTCTGTGGTTACATCCATGTCTTTCAGTATCAAAGTGATTAACATATAAACATCAATGAATTAGCTATAATCATATAAGGTTACGAACAAAACCAACAAAATCAACTAAAATTATAGAAGTAAATACAAAAAAAAAGTGAAATGGAAAAACTCTGATGCAAAACAACATATCCCAAGCAGTTTAAATAACCATTGAAAAATTGAAAACAATAAACAAATAAAAATGTACCATACGATTGTAAATAAAAAAAAAAGTCTCTTAAATGTTCCTGCAATCATAAAAAATTGTAGGTACACCACCTTACGGTTAAGGGGCATTCCGACAAAAAAATCTCTCCAGGTCGAATCTTCAAGCAACTCCATTGAAAACAAATAAAACGACAAGTCCTCAAAAATTTTTGGAGTTGCATTAAGAATTTATAAAACCTGTTGGACAGAGGTTTCTTGAGATGTGCTGGGTTCATTGTTGCATGAAGCCACCAGCTATGATATCTCGCTTCAAAGGAAAACCACTCTCGTTTTCTTTTTATTTTCAACATATGGACGTTTAGAACGGCTTGTGGGCTCAAGTTCATAGAGGTCCAAGCTGAGACATTCAGTGGAATCACATGATTGGTCGACTCCAAAAATTTTGAGGATGTCACCGAACCTCCTCTCACTAGGGGCACATGCTTTCTTGCTCATTGCCACAACACCCCCAAACATAAAATCTAACTTCTTGTCCAACTCAGGATCAATTTCACTATATTTAAAGGTTTTTTCGTAACAGGAACCACCAGCAAATTCATATAAAATGTACTTTAGTTTAAAAATAAATTACAAATTGACCAAAATATGAGACATTTTAAAAATGCTCACCGCAAGTCTTTCTGCCCACCACTCGTCGGAGGCATCAATCGTTCACTTCACTGAGCACAAGATCTTTGATCCTTACTTCAATTCCTTCTTGATTTTTCAATCCTTATTGAGTTGATCCCACTTATTTTTTAATTGCATCTTATCGTACACTCTGTCTGTATTTTCCTTGAATTTTCTGATAAAATTTTGTCACTCTTCCTTCTTGACATAGATTGTAGGCCAATTTCTCAGGTCAACCTCCTTGAGGCAAGGGTTGCAAAAAAATTTTTATGTTTATTTGTCCCACATTGCAAATTAAGTAGCATCTTTGGTGTTGATTATTATATTACCAACAATTAAAAAAAACTAATTAACAGAAACAACAATGCCACAATATCACAAATCAAAGAAAAATCATAATGTCGCAATACCATTACCATGACTATCACAACAACACCTCCACACACAGGCACATCAGAACACCAACACATCTACCACACCACCAGCACCACCTTCACTCATCATTACCTCCGTAGAGACACCACTACATATTCACATACACTTCACATACACCACATATAAACCAGCACATCCACCAGACACCAAACACTCCACCAAACTCCACACCACCAACACAACCTTTATACAAACACAACCACACACCTCCACACCACCAGCACCACCTGTACACAAACAAAATCACATAGACACCACCACCTCCTCAAAAACCCAAAATGGCACATGAAGACACCAAATCATCCACCACACCACAACCTCATTAAAATAACACACGCACCAACTCATCCACTACATCACTACTTGCTCACAAAAACACACAGACACCACACCATCATGACACCAAGTCATCCAACACCCCACCGCCTCCTCACAATAACACACAAACACCAACTCATCCAGTACACCACCACCTCCTCACAAAAGCACATAGACATCATACCATCATGACACCAACACATCCATTACAACACCAACACCTCCATCAGACACCAAGTACACTGGCACATCAAGATACCAACTCACTACCAGCACCACCTCTGCACCAACATAACAACACACCTCCACAAAGCCCAAAAACATTGCTATTAACAAATTCAACGGCACATGTTATGCATTTTACAAATTCTCATTGAAATATCTTTATTTATGTTAAAATCCCAACACAAATTCAACACATACACAACACCCAAAATATTGCTATAAAACTTTAGCACGAAATACAACATGAAATTCCCGCTGGAATTGAAAATAACAATATGAAAATCCAGCACCAAATTCTCACCGAAATAACAATATACAAATCCAACACGAAATTCCCACTGAAATTCAAAATTCTTGTTTCCAGCTCATATTCAACACAACACATCCCCCAAATTTCGCTATTAACAAATCCACCATCAAATTTTATCCAATTTTCAAATTCCCCACTGAAATATCAAAGTTCATACAGAAATCTAAAGCTAATAACATAAGCTCAAAAAAAAAATCAAAAAGACCAGCAGGGCGCCCGAAGCATTGCTAATAGCACAAGCACCGAAAATTCCAAGATCACCACGAAGCACCAATCAAAGCAACATTGCGTCAAAAGCATAAACCAAAACTCTTATGGATGCAACATGAAGCATGAAAACCACATAACCAAGCACATCAAACCGAGAACCACGAAAATATAAAAAACATAGATACTAAAAGAGGAAACCAACTGGCATAATGCGCACAATCATACAGAGAAGAGAGAAATTATAGAAGGTGAAGGACAAAAAAGAGAGGTAGAAGATGGGAATACTGCACAAAGCTAGTCATGTGCACAATCACCAAACCGAGCCAAACCGAGCCGAAGAAGAGAAGGGAAAGGGGAAAAGAGAATACAAACCTCACTGCAATAACCACCAATCAAAGAAAGTAACCCACCACACAGAGCACAGAGTGCACAAATCACAAAAAATCGAGTATAAGAAAAAAGAGGAGAGGGAGTAGAATGTAAGGGTTACCGAAACAACCATTCGCAACTGAAAATGCCCAATCTTAAACAACGCCTAACCACTGAAGCCACAAATCCATGGGAGAGAGATAACTAGGGCAGAAGAATCGCAGGAGAGGGAGCGGGATCAAAAGAAAAACGGATGAAACACGCAAAGGGGGGCAACAGAGTAATTGCACCCCAGGTCAAGAATGGAAAAATGAGGGATGCAGGGTAGAACCCGCGACCTCATTTTAACGAATTTTATTAAAAACGCCACTGCGACGCGAAAGCCAAACACAACCAAAACGTATTTTCAAACCACGTCACGCGAATTAAGCCGTGCCAAACAGTCCCTTAATTAATGAATCATTGATACCATGCATATGTTTTAACAGTCTTATGCAGATATATTAAATAGTCAAATTTCTTGATGGTAAAAATATATCCTAAGAAATAATCTATACCTTTTAAATAAATTATTTTCTTAGTTTAAAACAAAAAAAAATGCATTTTAATGATATTTTTCATACAACATGAAGCATTTTGATGCCATTTGAAGTTTAAGAAAGAATCGCTCCTTCAAACGAAACCTGACAGAAAAGTCGAGGAAAGCATCCACCACATTTGAACGAGAAAATAAAATATTATTAAAATAATCGTCCTCTTAATTCAAGTCAACGAAAAGGAGGAGACTTGAGGGAGAAAATGAAGCCATTAAAATATACTAATAATTTATTTTAAATATATAAAATTACTTTAATAAAATGAAATTTAATTTTCAAAACCTTTTTTTTTTTACCAAAATACCCAATAAAATATTTCAGGTTTTATTCTTCGATTTTTATTGATATTTAAGATAAATAATCAATTTTGTGAAAAGGTGTGCAATATCTTTATTTATAAAGGATTAAAATGCAAAATAGTCTTATTTATATAAGGAATTTTTAGTCCAAGTCTATATAAATATAAAATTAATTCGTAAACATGACTATTTCAGTCCTCACTAAAATATCTATCAACTAAATTAGCATTTTTTATGTATTCTTTGACTAAAATGAACCCAAACAAAGATTGAAAAAATGTAGCATCATGACTCCGCACGTGCGGAGTCTAATGAAATCACGCTACGTGAAGATGAGAGAGAAATAAAATAAAATCGGTCGGGTAACACCGGGGAATATTTCTCTCGTGTTATTTCATGTTACTCACGTGTTATTCACGTGTTATTGTGTTATGTGAATATTTTCGGTGTTATAATAACACAATAACACATCAATAACATTTGAATAACACACAATAACACTTGAATAACACAGGGGGTATATTCTCTTGTGTTACCGGACAAATTTTATTTTTTTCTGTCACCGCCACGTGACGTGATTTCATTGGACTCCACACCTAACTCTACGTGCGGATTCCTGATGCAATATTTTCTCACAAAGATTCGGGAGGTCATTTGTTGCGAGAAATGTGAATTACGAAAGCACATTCGAGAGATCAGAAGCAAAAAATTTTAAAAACAGAAACACAAAAAATAAAGAAAATCATAGAAATTATAAAATTTAACATGAAAAAATTCGAGAATGAGAAAAAACAACGGTCAGACAGCACATAAAGATCAGCAATAAAAAGAAATAAGAATCATTATATTACACCACACTCAAGCGATCTTTGCACTTTAAATTTTAAGTGGATTTTCAGACATGCCACCCAATTCTTATGTATTTACATATCTAACACCTAAAGTGTGATCATTATATTTATACTATACAAATCATACATTTCACATCAAAATACATCATTTTAACTTTTAAAAGTGAAATAAATGTTTTCATGCAGAAGTAAGGTGGTGCAAATGTAAAAATTGAAGCTGAGATGTCAGATGTGTAAATATATAGAAATTGAGTGGTATGAATGTAAATCTTCCAAAAAATAATTACTTTGCATCCTTCCAATTTATTTTTTTATTGAATAAAAAATTGAGACATCTAAATTAGGCAAAAAAGAAAAAAATAATGAAATAAAATTATAATTTATTTTCAAATGTAGAATTATTTAATATTTTTTAATTCGTTCGTGTGTGTAATTAATTAATTAATTAATTTTAATATGTCTGTCCCCTTTAAGAATAATTGTTGGTTCTGCCCCTGAATAGTCATTGACTTCTTAGCTCTTGGATTCTTAGCGTGTATTGGGTGTGACAGCGCTGCCTTTTGGGGCAGTGATTGGGGACAACCCCCATACTCCCTGGAAAACTCATCGTCAAATTTGATCGGCAAAATTAAGGGTTTTGGGTGAATAATTGGTTAGCACAATCATGTTTCACATAATTACAATCTTTCACTTAGAGACTGATCACAATTATCAACCTAATTCCTCCAAATTTACAACATTTTCATAGTTATCAACTATAGTATGGCTCATCCCGATCTCAACTTTATGAACTCAAACTGAAGCTGATCATGGCTTCAATTTTATAATTGTTATAACAATAGTCATTGTGTCTATTTTCTCCAAAAATAATTAACCAGCTTCTAGGAGTGAATGAATTAAATAATACATTTAGCCTAATGCTTTGCCCATGCATAGAATATGGTGTTCTTTTCTATATGAGCGAAACTCAATTGTCACTGCGAAGCTTTCCATTCTCTTCCCTTTCCAAGTTTAGCCATGAAGCTCTATGGCTAGATCATTTTCTTGCTAGTCTCAGTAATAACAATTTACACAACTATTGTAGTTCATAAAGCTACAATCTTTTGTAACTTCAAAACCCCATCCACTACTGTGTTCCCCAAAATGAATATATAATTTGGTGAACTTTTTCCACCATCAATTTCTCCTGTAATATCGGAATCCACATATTTTTGTAGATTAATTATTGCACTTTTCAAAACAAAGTGTTGTGTTTATTATTCTTCTCCAGTATTTGAGAATCCAACCCATCACCTTCAAATGATATTTTCTTGTATTAATGATATATCAAACGTGTAGTATATGGTATTGTAAATATCAACACATTCATCAAACTTCAACAGTTGAAGCATACATGGTTATTGTCGTTTGTGCTTGTCAAAAATAGGTGATTGTGCCTTATATAATTTAAAATGACTAGCTAAAGTGATGTAAACTGATTTTGTCTCGCTCAAGTTGAATATTTATAGGAACTTCTCAGCATATTCTACCTAAGATAACTTTAAAGTGCATGCACTCATGTCTATACTGATTCTCATACTGAACATTTTTATGGTTGGACATAAATTCTTATTTCAAACTCTCTTGAAACTTGCTCTTTTAAATTTCTGATCTTTTTAATTTATGATCCTGCAATCAATATATCATCCACATATAAAAGAAGTATAATATATTAATTATCAAAATATTTAAAAAATCACTAATGATTTGATTGACACTTCGTGAACCCATTGTCTGAAATAAGTCTATCCAAACCAATATGCTATTATCTTGTTGCCATCTTGAAATCATAAATGCAAAGACCATATCTTCCTTTTTGGAAGTTTATATCCATGTGGTTACATCATGTATAGTTTTTCTTCTAGGTCGACTCCTTTTTTTTACTGAAATCATTTCACCATAGCATTTTCTTGTACTATGTACTATCATTTAATTCTTGTTTTAGTTTGTAAACCCACATATTATGCGGTGCCTTTTTACCTTTTGATGGTTATGTCATTTTCATGTATGAATTGATATTTTTTACTACATGGCATCATGCATAGCAAACTCCCAATCTTTTGAGTCATCAACTCGAATGCCATCATCACAGAACTTTGATTCACCATTATCAGCTAATAATAGATAATATGATAAAAAAATAAATTGCTTCCATCAAGCGTTGGTATGTTGCTCCAGCATTTTTAAGTCCAAATAGTTTTACAGTATAACAAAAAACACCATCAGCATTGATGAAGATGGTATTCTCAACAACGCCCGGGTGCATCTTTATCTGATGGTATCTTGAGAAGGCATCAAAGAAACTTATCATGGAATGACCCGCTACTGCATCCACTCGGGCATCAATGCTCGATAAGGGGTAGCAGTCCTTCGAGCGGGCAACACTCATGTTTGTGAAGTCTACACACATCCACCACTTCACATTTGCCTTCTAAACCACGACATCGTTTGAGATCCAAGGGTTTGCACTTCTCGAATGTATCACACCTCCTTTAGCTTCAACACCTCCTCCCTGATGGGCTCAGTTGGTGCATTCAATGAGTTCCTAATCTTCTGCTTGATTGACCAAACGATGATACTTACATTCAGTTGGTGGCAGGTGACGTCGATCAGCATCTTCTCAGCGAACCAAGCAAAGACGTCACAGTGGCCCCGAAGTGTTTGGACTAGCAGCTCCCTGTGCCCTGCATCAAAGTTTTCACTTATTAGGAAAGAATTATCGGGCTCTTTATCGGCAACAGGAATCTCTGAGGTTGTCTCACTGGTCTCGAGACCACCTCCCTTTGATTCTGCAGTCGAGCATCTCCTCCTCCGCGCTCCCTACTGCCCGGAGGTAGCAAACGTGAGATTACTTTATATCTCCTCAGATGATGATCACCTCCCCGTCTTCCGAGAACTTGACCTCGACATGATAGGTGGATACTATAGCCTTGAAGCAGTTCAACAGTGGGTAGCCAAAATTTGTGTTGTATGTAGGAGGTGAGTCCACTATCAAGAAGTCCTCTATCTCTGTGAACTGCATCTTTCTTTCCCCAGGTAACCGCCAGTGGCATAATGCTCAAGGACTCTTCTTCTCTTCTGAAAAATTGTACAGTGGGCAAGTCGGTGCTACCAGCCGGTCGCCCCAGAGGTTAAACTTATCAAACACTAACTTGAATAAGATGTTCACTGAATTTTTAGTGTTTATAAGGATACTTTCAACTTGAAAGTTGCTTATTATGGTCGTCACGATGATAGTGTCGTTGTAGGGGTTTCCCTGGGGGGAAATATCATCATCGGTGAATGTGATGGGAGGAGCTTACCCTCATTTTATTAGATGCAACATTGCATAGTCCTCCCATTCTAGACATCTTTTGGGAGGCTAGGTGAGAGGACTCTACACTTCCAACATTTGTCCGGATATGTTCACTTGGGGCTTCTATTATCGGGCCTTCCAATGTCTCTAACTTGAGGCCCCCCATGCGTGATGAATTGCTTTAGCTTTTTAGCCATGATGAGCTCCATGAATAGGTTTTGGAGGTGTCTACATTCATCTGCATCATTGTTATGGTCCTGATGATACTTAGAGTACTTCCTCGTGTCATGAAGGTAAGCTTTGGCTCTTATCGTGGTCGCCTGCTTGAAGTACACCTTATTTTGGATGGAGTCCACAATATCTGTCATTGATACTTTCAAGGGAGTGATCTAGGGTCTCTCAAACTCATCAAAGGGTTGTTCATAACGGTGAACCAATCTCTCATGGTACTGGGTCAGTTGCCGGTTTAGGTTCCTTTTCTGTCCTTCCTGATTGTTACACCGGTTGGATCCCCTATTTTTTCAAGAGGATAGATTGTCTTCATACCTTGGTCGGATGGATAGTGTGGGATCCTCTCATGATCTCCACTTGCTTCTTGGTGAGGCTCTCTTTTTGACCTAGTGATCTGCCAGCTTGTTGCTCATTCGAAGCAATTTTTCTAAATCCTAGGGTTCGTGTAAGCTGGGGTCATAACAAAACTTCTCATGCCTCAGACCTTGCTTTAGGGTCCTCTGTGCCATGCAGGCTCAAGGATCTCTCACGTCCAACATCTCCCTTTGGAATCAGGGATGTAGGAGCACAGACTCATGTGTGGTCCCTATTTTATATGTCACATGATCTACGAGGTCTTCTTTGGTACTCGGGCGCTTGGAAACCAAGAAGAAGAGCGTTCTAAAATCCAAAAAAACGGCTAATACTCCTAGCGATGAGTGAGTTGAACCACTTCAAAGTTGATGAGCTCAGGGTAGTGAAGAACAAACATCACTTAAATGCATATGAGACTTTTAGTAGGCACTCCACAAATTCAAATGTGGCAATGTGATCATTGGGATCTGACTGACCTCGATACGCCCTTAGTGACAAAAGTTTCAACTTCTCCTGGGTTTTAGCTCATGAGATATGTAAAGAGAACGGATTCTCTGGCTAACACGACGTCTCAGTGCGTCTGAATCGATGCCTCTCCACTTGCGCTGATCCAACGTTGTTTTGGTATTGTGAGTCTTCGACCCTCTTAGGTTCGTTGCTCAACCTTCTATCATTGTGCGCCAGTGGCACCTTCTGAGGGGTTTCTACCCCTATGGGGCCCGATCCCCTACTATGGTCGCAACGCGCCTTAGGACCTCTGTAATATGGCCCGACACTTGATCCATTATCTGGGCCCTTAACTCCTGCATTCCTCATTGCAAGTGTTCCTCCATGTCTTCTCTAATGCGTTTTGTGTTGCTTACTTCTCTCTGACGACTCTTATCTCTTTGTGATAGTTGCACACCTCTTCTTGTCGATGACATGACTCTACACTCACTACACCTTTTAGGATGTTGAAACCAAAACTATCTTAGGGACATACCTAAGGAATATAGCCCGAAAGATAGAGGAAGAGAGCAGAGAGCCTGCAAATGAACAGTAAAATCATGTAACTTTTATTCATGAAATGTGCCCTCATTTATAAGAATGGGGGATGTCCATTTACATTTCGTATCTCTATAGAAATATGTACGGCGGGGGCATTTTTGTCAATACATAATTATAGGGCCATGGGCCTAAACTGCGTCTTATCGGATGTGGTCGGGAGCCCGGGATGTCACTCAACCGGATTTTGGTCTGAGCGACCATGTGTCGGGAGTCTGAGAGAATGACTAGACGGGCTATTTTCCTTGTGGCTATGACTGAAGGACGGACTGGGAGGCCCAAATCGAGTACTTTAGATATGGGTGTTTTTCATTATTCGCCCGGCTTGATTGAAGAATGCCAGCAGATTCGTCCGCGTGAGTTTTGCGCTAGTAGACTTTAAGAGATGAAGAATTATGTCTGTCTTTGAATTAGTTTCCTCCCGGCATTCAGATGTCGTCCGGATAGATAAGGGGTCTTGAATTGCTTCTGGCCTGTCCCGGTCTACCACGTCTTCATTTTTGCCGGTCATCATGTCTCTTTAAGAATTGTGCTAATACGTTTTCTATGTACTTTATATATATATATATA
>JXCR01100741.1:125675-152058 GCA_002079205.1 Phalaenopsis hybrid cultivar | reverse complement strand
CTCAATTGTTGCAACTCTAGACGTTTTTTTGCATCATATGGCTTCCGGCTATAGGAAGGATCCGGAGGACGTTGCGGTCAACTCTGGTCATTTTTGGGAAGCTACTGTGAGTCCACCAGGGCAAATGGATAGTGATTGTGGTGATAACAGTCTTCATAGGGTTAAGCGCTCGTTGAGGAGGAAGAATGGAGTTGATTATTGTGTGTTTGAGTATAGCTCAGACGATGAATTGGATAATGCAAAACCAGTGAAGGTATATCTTTGTTCTTGGTGGAAAATGCTTGATTGCAGTTAAAATATTTTTGTTTTGCACTATTATGGCTGTGGTGGTTCATTTATGTGGTGGGCAACAGTGGAGGTCACATAAGGTTATATATTAAATATATGCTTAGAGAAATTGAACANATGCAAAACCAGTGAAGGTATATCTTTGTTCTTGGTGGAAAATGCTTGATTGCAGTTAAAATATTTTTGTTTAGCACTATTATGGCTGTGGTGGTTCATTTATGTGGTGGGCTACAGTGGAGGTCACATAAGGTTATATATTAAATATATGCTTAGAGAAATTGAACGCATTCTGTCATTTTTAAGGAATGGGCTTCGCCCTTCTGTTGCTCATCTCACTCGCTTGTTCTTGTGGTGCTGTCTTTGTGTTATAACTAGGTGGAAATATTCTAGCTTGGTTTTGATCGCTGTTTATTTTACCTCATATTTTCTTTGCATTTTCTACAAGGTATTAATTCATTTTCTTTGTTGGTTTGCTTAAGGAGATTTAAGGCTTTTCTTTTCCCTGAGATTGTGCGTATATGTGTTTTGGAAATTGTTTTTTTCACCACTAATTTACACACCCTACGCTGCATTTCTCTTCCTTATGGCATATATGCATGCTATTGCTGGGCCATGTTAATCCTGGTACCTTCATTTATGCTTGTTTTTTTTTTTTTATTATTATATATATANATATATATATATATATATATATATATATATATATATATATATATATAGCCCATGGAGGGAGGAGACGAGAGTTACACAAATTGTGGACCACATAGGTCGCAGTTGGTCACGTAAACTGTGGTGGTGAGTTGTGATGACGTTCATAAGCCGCATGAATCAGAGTCGAGAGCTGTACGAGTTGTGAAACTTATAGGTTGTAGTTGGTCACGTAGGCCGTAGTTGTGAGCTGTAATGTCATTTTTAGGTTGTGGGAACGGGAATCGAAGTCAGGAGCTACACGAGTTGTGAATCATGTAGGTTGTAGCTCATTCTGTAGGTCATATTGAAGAGCTGTGTTTGATGTCTGTAGGATGCAGAGGCTGAGTCGGGTTGCACGAGCTGTGAATCACAAAATTTAGTTGGTCATATAGGTCACATCAAGGAGTTGTGGAGACATTCGTAGGCAGTGAGGGATGAAGTTGGGAGCTACAAAAAGTGAGATTTAGGAGTTTAGAGAAAATCACATTCTTAGGATACATTGTTACATTGTTTTTATGAAGTTGTCGTTACACCATATGTGAGAGGTGTTGTTACACAGTCATTGGAGTATGTCGTTGCATCGTATATGAGATGTGTTGGTACACAACTTTGGGGAGACGTCATGGCACCGTATGAGAGATGTTAAGCTGTCATCAAGGTTTGTCGTTGCACCATATTCAAGGTGCATTTTACATCATCTTCGAGGTGTGTCGATGCACTATTTTAGGGATACATTGTTATACTATTTTTGGGTTTCATTGCTCTATCAGATGCTTCACCAACATACATTGAGATTTCACACTGCATGTTATGAATCCGTAAGGGACTTTACTGCAAGGAGCAAATGATAACCGATGGTGATTGACAGTAGAGGGCGACTGATTGTGTTAAACTGTGGTCGAAAGCTGGTGGTCGACGGCGGTTGACAACTGTAGAAATGGGAGGGATTCACCAAAAGTATTGTGGAGAAGCAATGCCGGATTTTAGCTCATTTTCCAAGCTTTAATCTTCTACTGGCTTAAGCCCCCCCTCTTGTTCAGGGTCTATTACCTTTCTTAAGAGAGGGGTAGGACTTTATTTATAAAGTTTAGATTGCAAATAAGGAAGAAATTAAGACTATTGTGATCGTGCGACCCGAAGAGACTCCCTCGATTGGACGATGTTCAATGAATATTTGAGTGTATTAATGATGTCAAAATGGAGCCATCTTTACACTGTTCAAATTCTTTTCGTTGAGCACTTGATTCAACTCTAAAGCATGTCAAATTTGAAATATTTTGACTTTCCAACTATACATTAAAAGCTTATAAAAGAAGTTTAATGACTTGATTTGACTCAGATTAATTTGACCAATTTCAGCATTATTGTGTCTGTCTTGTCGAGTCAGTCAGTTTGACTATAAGTTTGCTGAAATCAAATTTATGGATGACTTTTAATTGAAGTTAAAACTTATCTTGTTTAAATTTTTTACCATGAGATTTATGTCATGCATCAAAATTTGGTTGGATGATGAAAATTTATTGATGACATATCAGTTGACCTCCAATTTTCAAGTGAGACCAAGTTCATCATCTCCAAATATTCAAATTTGGAGCACAGTATATGTTCATGATATTATTGATGTAATACTAATTAAGGATTTGAGTATTATGCATGTAAAAATCGAAATTTTGGTACTCAANAAGCATGTTTAGATTATAATAATTAAGGAGAAAAATATGAGAGATTTTTTATTTCTCTTTATTATTTTTTTAAAAAGGAAAATTACTTTTATTTTTATAATGTAGATTTTCTCAAAATATATTTTCCCTCTCTATTTCACAACCTATAAATAGGTCAAGGAGAAGAGGAAGAACGTGGATTCCCCTCAACCTCTCAATGAGAGTACCTAAAAGAAGAAAGTCCTCTTTGACCCCATCTTAAAAGAAATCTAAAACCTCTTTTGTGTTGAGGTCACACTTTTCAGAGAAAAACAAAGTTGTTCTTGACCCTGCCTTTCGTGTTGCAACAGCACTTCATGTTTGACACTCCAATTATGAACTGAAAAACTTCCAAAAGCATTTTAATGACTTGATATAAGCTTGATTTGACCCGGATTAGACAAATTTTAGTAGTATTGGGTCTGTCTCGTCGAACTGGTTAATTTAACTGTAAGTTTGTTGAAATCAGAGTTTTAAATGACTTTAAACCGTACTTTGATTGTTGCATGCTAATAAAATCACGGGGAGATTTATGCAATATATCAAGATTTGTATTGGATGATAAAAATTTGTTAATAACAAATAAATAATAATTTATACAAAATTAATGTTTTTTTTTATTATATTACTCTTCATTTATTATTTGTCATATTTTTTAAGATATTTCTTTCATTATGATTTTGGATCCCGATCCACCATCCTGACCAGATTCACCATAAATGAGCATANCTAAATGGCTCGTTGTTCGCGAACAACTTTTGTTCGACTCGTTAAGAAACTCGTGTTCTGCTCGTTCACTAAGTTAACAAGCCGAACACAAACAACACGAACAAAGATTTGTTCGTTCGTGTTCGGCTCGAAATGCTACTAATCAATGTATGTATGTACATCTTCGATGAGTAGTATTTTTTTAAAAAATTAATTGACTATAAGGCTACAAAAATTTATAATAAATTAAAAGTATTAATTAAGAAAATATAATAAAATTATTAAATTAGATTCAAATGATGCTTTAATATAAATAATAATTTTTAAATCATGTCCTAATCCTTAACATCTTATGACAACGTGATTAGTGTTGTCAAAACAACTAATTGTTCGAGAACGGCTCGTGTTCGCTAAACAAACAAGCCGAACACGAACACACTTTTTTGAACCCGTATACGAGTTGAGTCTGCGTTCGCTCGTGTTTGACTTGTCTACACTCACGAGGTGACCTTTAGATAAGAGGAAATCCGAATCACGGAACCAAAGGACAGATTCGTAAATAGCAAAATTAGTAGGGGTAAACGCAAATCAGGGATTTCTTCATCTTCTCTTTCCTGGTTTCGTTGGATTCGGCCGTTCAGTTAAATCGTGTGGAGGTGGGGTTGACTCTTACCGTTTGCTATGTGAGATATAAAAAGGAAGGAATTAATCAAACATATTATTTTAGGAAACAATTAAGGAGAGAGGGTTAAATTAAAAGTTGCAAGATTTGAAATTGGGATTTTCGGGCTTCCAAAAATATAAAATTGATTGGTTAGAAAATTCAAGTATTATTCTTCAAAATTATATTTTTTGCTGCCAATTTCCTTTTTTCCTTTATCACCTTGCTTTTCGGTTCTGTTTTTAGGGCTGCGTTTGCTTTCCATTCCTCACAAGCCATTGGAAATTCTTCGTTCCTGCAATAATTGATAACGGTATTTGCGCCTTCATCTCCCTGCTTTCCTTGTTGCATCTCCAATGATGAAATAAGCATGCTTTATTTTCTTGTTAATTGTCTTTTGTGCTGGATTTTTGCATGNTCCAATGATGAAATAAGCATGCTTTATTTTCTTGTTAATTGTCTTTTGTGCTGGATTTTTGCATGTTTTTTTTGGGATATTTGGATAGGTTTAGTGGCGTTATGGGAGTGGGTTCAAGAATCTTGGTGGTGGTTCCGGAAAAGAATAAAGTTTTTGTTTCAATTCAAGAGATTTGTTTTCTGGAAGTGCTAGGGTTTGGGTGGGGGGGAATCTTTTGATCTTTAATGTTTGAGATGATTCGAATTTTGGGTTTGAAATTGGGATATTGAAGCCCTAATTATGGCATTGTTCTGGTTCTAATAGATTTGATGAAGGGGTTTTAATATATGTTGGTTGATTTGGTCTGGAGGGGGGTTTTTATGGGATTTCATTGCTNTGGCATTGTTCTGGTTCTAATAGATTTGATGAAGGGGTTTTAATATATGTTGGTTGATTTGGTCTGGAGGGGTTGATTTGGTCTGGAGGGTGGTTTTTATGGGATTTCATTGCCNGATTTGATGAAGGGGTTTTAATATATGTTGGTTGATTTGGTCTGGAGGGGGGTTTTTATGGGATTTCATTGCCCGGGTTTGTAGCCATTTCGGATCCAAGAATGAGCTCTGATTATGGAAAGGTTTTATTTCTGTAAAGTTGCAGCAAAGATGTTCTATTTGTTAATTTTAGGTCTNATGAGCTCTGATTATGGAAAGGTTTTATTTCTGTAAAGTTGCAGCAAAGAGGTTCTATTTGTTAATTTTAGGCCTTTACATTGTATTTTTGCTGTGATAATTCTTCTTATTTGTGAAACTTCAAGATGTTTTTCTTGGCTGAAGTAGATCTGGTTTGGGTACGTGCACTATGTTAGATCTATCTTTTTTTCCTGCAGATTTAGGGTTATTTGTTTGTGATGCCTTAAGCCATGCATAAAATGAAATATTACTTTGTAGTAATTGTNGTTTGGGTACGTGCACTATGTTAGATCTATCTATTGTTCCTGCAGATTTAGGGTTATTTGTTTGTGATGCCTGAGGCTATGCATATAATGAAATATTACTTTGTAGTAATTGTTGTTTTCTGCCGTAGACATTAAATTGCATTCTTTTGTTGTAATTGTTGTTTAGAATCATTGTAGGATTTAGACGCTTGAAGTTGGCAGTAAATAGGTTAGATATAAGAAACAATAAATATATGCCACCACACTAGTGTTTGTAAATGGAGAAAAATCCATGGTTGATGAAAGCTAGAAAAAGACAACTTTCATGTGCGGATTTGAAGCACCTCAATTTCCTATTCATGTTTGTAAATGGATTGAGGCAAATATAATTATATCTTATTGGCAAATATAGTATTCTCTTATTAAGGTGGGTTTAGAACATTGTCGATGGGTATGAAGCTTTGAATCCTTCTCAATTGTTTACTAGGCTATATGATACTTAGTTGAGTATATTACATTATTCTATTCAGGCTCAACAGTCCTATGGCCAATTCATGCTTATAATAGTTAGTGTTTGATTTGGTTTTTAAGTTATATAAAACCAAATTAAACCGAACTGATTAAGCATAAAATTTAATTCCAATAAAGAAAACTGAACTGAGTAAATTAATTACTGAGAATGGTTTAACATTGTCTTGAATTATTTGCTTCGGTTTAGGGTCGTTGTTTTCTAAAACCAAATAAAAGCAACCAAACCGAGAAAGCCTAATATGTATAATTTATAATGCTAGAAGTTGAACTTGTAGCAAAATTACATAAAAATTAGATTTAAAGCAAACTTGCCAAAGAAAACTTGTTAATATTATTATAAAATCTCATAGATATGTTAATTACGCTTCAATTTAGAGCAAATCTATCAAACTATAGTACAGCAAATCATTGAAAAATATTTAAAAGCAAAATTAACCAGACTGAATCAAATTAAAACCAACGAACCAACTTCTAAAGATTTATGTTTTACACCCAAAACAAAACTAGACCATCCGGTTTGCCTTGCTATATTGTTGGCTTGATTTGATTTTAGTTTTCATTAAATTGTTTGGTTTGGACTTGTTTTAAATTTAGATAAGCTTTTAACCAAATTGAATGTTCACTTCTTTCTTTGCAAGATGTAAATTGCTAGGTGAGCTCATCTACATGAAGCATACAGTTTTTTCTTGAAATTACATGCACTTTTGTTTCTTTCTTTAAATGTAGATTTCACAGCCTTCAAGTTAGTCAATAATTATTTCTTTTGCAGATATAAATATGCCCCCAACTGCACTGCAAAAATCTCAATTGCAGCAAGTCTAGACTTTTTTTTGCATCATATGGCTTCCGACTATAGGAAGGATCCGGAGGAAGTTGCGGTCAACTCTGGTCAGTTTTTGGAAGCTACTGTGAGTCCACCGGCGCAAATGGATAGTGATTGTGGTGATAGCAGTCTTCATAGGGTTAAGCGTTCCTTGAGGAGGAGGAATGGAGTTGATTATTGTGTGTTTGAGTATAGCTCAGACGATGAATTGGATAACGCAAAACCAGTGAAGGTATATCTTTGTCCTTGGTGGAAAATGCTTGATTGCAGTTAAAATATTTTTGTTTAGACTATTATGACTGTGGTGGTTCATTTATGTGGTGGGCTACAGTGGAGGTCACATAAGGTTATATATTAAATATATGCTTAGAGAAGTGTACAGTAATTAAATGAACACATTCTGTCATTTTTAAGGAATGGGCTTCGCCCTTCTGTTGCTCTTCTCATTCGCTTGTTCTTGTGGTGCTGTCTTTGTGTTATAACTAGGTGGAAATATTCTGGCTTGGTTTTGATCTCTGTTTATTTTACCTCATATGTTCTTTGCATTTTCTACAAGGTATTAATTCATTTTCTTTGTTGGTTTGTTTAAGGAGATTTAAGGCTTTTATTTTCCCTGAGATTGCGCGTATATGTGTTTTGGAATTTTTTTCTTGCACCACTAATTTACACACCCTACGCTGCATTTCTCTCCCTTATGGCATATATGCTTGCTATTGCTGGGCCATGTTAATCCTGGTACCTTCGTTTGTGCTTGAGTTTTTATTTTTATTATTTTATTTATATTATATTATATTTTATTTTTTGTTATTTATTTTTTATTTTAAAAAACTAGACCTTGTAGGAGCTTCTGCATAGACAAATGGCTTGCACTGACAAATATTGCAAGGGAAGCTTATTACTTTGACAAGACATAGTTCTTTCCATCCCTTAAAGTGTTGTATCCATTTAACTTACACATTACAGTGCAGGCACCAGGATGGCCAAATTCTCGTTATGTCATGCACTTCAAAATTAGGATGACCAAATGTGCTTGAAATAGATAAACAATGATGCATGAACTTTTAGAATGACAAATTCCTGAAATTTGCAGAACCTTACAAGGAATACGTTTTACTCCAAAAAACAATTTTCATTTAATCACAGATATGGGATTTCCATTAATTACATACAAGCAGTGTTGAGCTTCTTACACACTCTACATAAATTTCTTGACTACCAAATAAATATAATGATTTTGGCTTTGTTTTCAGACATGCCGAGCAAAACATACTCAACAAGCCAACAATATTCCAGGAAGCACAGCTGTTTCCGAGTCTGAGGAGGTTAATATTCTTAAAAGCTAATATTATGATTTTTTCGTTAATTATCTCTGCCGTTCTTTAAAATGGGGAATATAAAACAGGTAACCGCTAGGTGGTGTCCAAAGGAATCATGTAGGCCTATTATGGATGAAGCTCCTGTGTTTTACCCTAGTGAGGAAGTATGTGTCGTATTATTTCCTTAACTTAGATCCTCCATAGGACACCACACATTTGTTTTTCCGAGTGTATGTGTAATATTGTGTTTCTTTCAGGAGTTTAAAGATACACTTGGCTACATTGCTAGCATAAGCTCTAAAGCTGGAAAGTATGGCATATGTCGCATTGTTCCACCACCTTCTTGGAAACCGCCTTGCCCACTTAAAGATAAGGATGTATGGGAGCATTCAAAGTTTTCAACTAGAGTTCAACAAGTTGATAAGCTTCAAAATAGGGAACCACTGAGGAAAAAATCCAAGTCCCGTTGCCAAAGAAAGAGGAAGAGAAGAAAGCGCTTAAGATTTGGAATGACCCGTAGGCGTAACAACTGCAACACTATTGAAGCCACTGATTGTTCTTCAGACACAGAAGAAAAATTTGGCTTTCAATCTGGCTCAGATTTTACTCTTCAGTCCTTCCAGATATATGCTGAGGATTTCAAGGAACAATATTTTGGTATGAGAGATGCTAAGGGAAGTGAATCATGTTGTAAAGCTGAAACTGGAAAGAGATGGCAACCTTCTGTAGAGGAAATTGAGGGGGAATATTGGCGGATTGTTGAGAATCCTACTGATGAAGTTGAGGTGAGCTAGTGGATTTTCTTTTATATTCTTGTCTATTGTTTCCTTTTACACGACCATCTCATTTGTCATCAAATTCAGGTACATTATGGTGCTGATTTAGAAACTGGGAAATTTGGCAGTGGCTTTCCAAAAGTAAGCTCTGCAACACCGAAGGACATAGATCCACATGTCTATTCTGGATGGAACTTAAACAATTTTCCCAGGCTACCTGGGTCAGTTCTTTCTTTTGAAAGTGGAGATATTTCTGGGGTACTAGTGCCTTGGCTTTATATAGGGATGTGCTTTTCATCATTTTGTTGGGTGAGTTTTTTTTTTATAATTAATTGTAGTCGTTCCATTTTTTTTCTACTTAATCAATTGTGTAAAGACTAATTAATGCTTTATATTAGAAAGGGCCTTTGCTTTTAACTTTCTACCGCTTAACCAGCTACTTAAAATTCACATGTTCTTGCTGTGTATACAATATGAAAGTTGAGAGTCTCAGTTAGTAATTCTAATATGTAATTATGGATCACTGTACTCCTTGTAGATGAAAAACATGTTTTGAAAATTAGTAATTCATTTTCACTTATTTTATATATGAACAAAATTCTGTGCTTAGAATCAACAATTTCTAGTTAGATCCAACCAAATGATGGATCTATCAAATGTTTTTTCTACTTCCAAATAATCCCGTAGTAATCAGTAAACTGATTCTCTGTAAAATAATTCTAAAGGCAAATGTAAAATTTAATCAAAAGTCTCTTGGCTTTTGATAGACAGAAAACCCATATGTTCTAATTAGGATAGCCTTCTTTTTGTCCGTTTTTAATTTCATGTAAATATCATGTTATTTGCTCAAGCTCATCAACCTTGCCATTCTGACTGTTTTTTGTACCAACATATTCTCTGTTTGATCTTTGGCGGCAAAAGCATGTTGAAGACCACCACCTGTATTCACTGAACTATATGCATTGGGGTGATCCAAAAATTTGGTATGGAGTTCCTGGAAATGCTGCAGTTAAATTGGAAGAGGCCATGAGGAAACATTTACCAGAACTATTTGAGGAACAACCTGATTTGCTGCATGAACTGGTGAGAGTCCAAATGCGTTCTTTCTTTGACAATTCTTTAAATGACAATTGTATAAATAACATGTCCTTAAGTTCTTATCAGAAGATTGCACAGATTTGTCTTATTTGAAATGGATACTGCAGATCTTATATTTACTTTTCCATCCTGGTTAACTGTTGTTTATCCTTTTTCTCTTTATATCTTTCTGCACATTTCCTTGTCTCATCATACTAGCCAATGTTTTAGCTCTTTATTTCTAAATTAGTCTATTGGTCATAATTCTTCCAAATGCTTTCAAATAATACGATTCAGTTATCTTGAAGCATGTCGTGAAATCAATTAAACTTCAATTTATTATGAATATTGTTTGAATTATGAAGTCATTTTTGTGAGAACTGAAGACACGTTTCTCTGCCAAGTAAGAAAGGGTAAAATAGACGGTGAAAATGAAAATATACTGCCTTGTTTAATACTTTACTGGCACTCCTGGCTCACTATCTGTAAACTATCTTGATTCAGCAGTTAAGTTTGTTCGTATGACAACTTTGGAGCTTTGGTTTAGTTAGGTAAACCTTTTCTTAAATTATTTGTCAAACATAGCGTCAACATGTACAATATTAAGCAGAAATGGATGAAGAAAGAAGATTCACAAACCTAAATTGTTAGAATAAAGCTAATTATAACACAATTACTAGATTCTCTTTGCAGGTATAGTGTAACCATTACATAATTGATATACATCTGCTTATGAATCTATTAAAATTTCATTTTTAATTACAACGATACCTTTCTTTGTTTGATCCAATATCACCATGGTTTGGCAGGTTACACAATTGTCTCCTTCAGTTCTAAAATCTGAGGGTGTTCCGGTTTACCGTGCCATTCAGAAAGCTGGGGAGTTTGTCCTCACCTTCCCTAGAGCTTACCATTCTGGCTTCAATTGTGGATTCAACTGTGCAGAGGCAGTGAATGTCGCTCCCATGGACTGGCTGTCTCATGGGCAGTCTGCTGTTGAGCTTTATAGCGAACAGCGCCGCAAGACATCCATCTCTCATGACAAGTTATTAATAGCTGCTGCAAGAGAGGCTGTCAGAGCGCTCTTTGATATTTTACTCTTAGGATTGAACAAACCCTGTAACTTAAAATGGCAGAGTGTTTGCGGAAAGGATGGGTTATTGACTAAGGCTGTAATGGTATGTGCTTAACTACTTTGCAATATTATCTGTTTCTTCACATTATTCAATCTTTTAAATTTACTTGTATTGTTTTTAGGCAAGAGTAGCAATGGAAAAGGAGCGAAGAGATTCTTATTGTGATTCTAGAAAAAGAAGAAAAATGGATAGGGTCTTTGATTTGTCCAATGAAAGGGAATGTTTCTTCTGTTACTATGATCTCCACCTTTCTGCTGCGGGCTGTGAATGCTCATTGGATCGTTATGCCTGCTTAAACCATGCAGAGCTTCTTTGTTCTTGTGAAACCAACCAAAATTTTTTCCTTTTTCGCTACAGTATGGATCAGTTAAACACTTTAGTTCAAGCTTTAGAAGGGCATTTAAGTGCAGTGCAACATTGGGGCTCATATGATCTGGGATTGGTTTCACCATCTAATGTTGTAGTGAAGAAGAAAGATTCAAAACGCTTAAAACTGTCGAGTGAATCTGATTCAAAAGTATCAATGCAGAAAAGTGCATCCACTACAACAAAAGGATTGGTACATATCGATGTTGGTGGTATGAACATATTTAGTTTGAAGAGTGGAGAGCAGTCGTGTGGAGCTACCGTTTCTCCTTGTGAGATCAATAATTCTGCATGCCTACAGCGTACGGAAGACAATTCAAATTTGCAGAAGGCAGAGACAACTTGCATAACTTTTGTAAAAACTGAACCCGAAAGTGGCAATTTGAAAGAAGGCACCTCCTGTATTAATTCAGACTTAGTAGCTCCACAACATACTGAATATGTGTGCCACAAAATTGCTTCCAAGGAAAATAAAATATTTTCTGATGATCATTTGTGGGAAGAGGAACCAAAGTGGTTTTTGGACCTCAACAAGGAAGATTTGCCCAAAGATTCTAAGACTAAAATTCATGGTTTGTCTAATAGAAGTGTTGAGACAATGAAAAGCATTATGGAGAAAGATTTTACTTCAACTGCAGTAAAACAGGAGATGGAGCATGACGCCATAACAAACTCCAATACACCATTGAGGTCATGCCCTGAGAATGGATATTCAGTTCCCCTTGGCAATTTTTTTGATGTTTCTCCTTCCTGTTCTTTTAAAAACAAATGGAAGAATGACGCCTCTCCTTCTGAAGGTAGCCAGCCTAGAGCGAAGTTATTTGGCATTGAGCTTCAGCCACATCAACCACCTCCTCCAGTAAATTCAAACTTTGAAGGCAACAGGCCTTTAGGAAACTGCTCCTCCATTCCTTGTGGGCTTAACCCATCTAACCCTGAAAGGAAGAAGCATTTAACCAGGGCCAACTACTTTGTTGAGCCACTTCATTTTGGAACTGTCATGTTTGGAAAACACTGGTGTAACTCAGAAGCCATCTTCCCAAAAGGTATAATCCTAAATTCATATTTATTCCATTGTATTTTACGCATTACCCTTGTATATTAAACATAGTTTTGTTTCATTGGCTCTTCAGGATTCCAAAGTAGAGTCAGGTACTTCAGCGTGCTGGATCCAACGACATCCTGCAACTATATATCTGAAATACTAGATGTTGGTCTTATCGGTCCTTTATTTAAGGTAGATTTTTTGGTGCATTAATGGTCATCCTTAGTTGTAAAATTTATCCAATTTTATTTTCTTTCATTTGACCCCGATGCAAAATCACGATACTGAATCTGCGCCATTTCTTTTGATGCATTGTGGTTTTTCTTCAATATTCATTATGAGAGGGAGAAGTTAGGATAATTTGGCACAAATCACAATAACATATTTGAAAAGTAAAGCTCTGCAGGCCTTTTTCTGAATTCTCTATTATTTATTCTTTTATTTAATTATTAAATAATGACCATGGAGTCGGTATTTACAAAGGGTGAGTAAACTAAGCCAGCATCATTATTGTTACCCTTAAATCAATAATTTTATTTTGAATTAATGAATTCTTATTTTCTATTCATTTTTGTTGACTGTTGAGTGACGTTAGTCTCTATTTTGTTCAAGTCAAGTTTCTTTTCATGTTATCTTCATCTTCAAATGCACCAGATTGTTGGGAGAAGTTTGCGTTACCTTGTTGATTCATTTAATGCACAATAATGTTTGCTCATTCTTTCTTATTTTACCGCATTTTAGAAGTAACAAATCTTTCTCTGTTCTTCTTCAAGAAATCCATCAGAGCATGGTCAGGTTTTTCATTATAGCAGGCAATAAAATCCTTTTAGAATTGTTCTCTTGTGTGTATTTCTTTTGTGTATTACTTTCTTAGCGACAAATCTGGTCTTCAGGTTACCTTAGAAGATAACCCAGAAGATACTTTTATGCATTCTTCTGCTGCTGAATGCTGGGATTTGGTTAGGGAGCGACTAAACCAAGAGATCATAAAGCAGTGTAGTTTAAGAAATCAAGACCTTCCTCCCCTGCAACCTCCTGGGAGCATCGATGGGCTCCAAATGTTTGGTTTTCTGTCCCCATCAATCAATCAGGTATGCTTCGATCCTATATACTGAAATCATTTAGCTAAATCCATGCAACAGAAGTATCAATTCATTGATTCTTTCTCAAAACTTCTGAATTGTTATGTTTTTTAATGCGAAGGAAAAGAATCATTCGAAAAATTTGCTTTTTACTATCGCATGACTGAATTCTGACACCGAGTTAAAACTCAGTTTATAGAATCGCTCGATCCTTATCATCGTTGCTTGGATTACTGGGCATCCAAACCAAGTTCTTCAACGAAAAACGAAGCCGAGTTGATGAAATGTACCATGCAATCCATGAACAAACCGCTCGCCCACTCTTCACAACCGAACGCCGAAACAAACAGCAAGATTTTTGGTGTTGACTTTGCCAACATAGAATGCATTGATTCGATGATTTCGGACGATAAGGTCCAGCATGTCCTCAGGCCATTGTTTCATAGACTGAACCAAGAAGAACTTGAGGTGATGCAAATTATTTTTAGAAGCGGTTCGGATAGCGATTCTTGGAGAGCGGCCTATAGAGCTCTTCAAGATGAGATTGAGAAGAATGTAGATAAATAATTGATCCTTCTTTGAATAATTTCTTTCCAAAGGGATGATGAGCTAGACTCCAATTGCCATCAGAGCCACCATTCTTTTCTTCAACAGCTAACAAAACTATATTGTTTTTTCCTCATACAATATTCAAGGAGGAGTGTAGGGAAGCCTATGTTTGAATGAGGCTCTTCCTATGATTGAACCATCTCTCATTTTCTTTAATTGAACCATTAGAATTGGCTCTGTTGGATATTTTTTAGAGCTTCAATCATGCCTTCTTGGCAATGAGATTATATAATGTTTTAGTGTAGGTAAAATACATATTGTTTTTTAGGGGTAATCATCAATTGTTTAGAGAAGATTATTTGAACAGAGTTTGGTCAACTTTTTTTTTACTTATATAATGCTTTTCATGTAAATATTCTTTGACTTCTTACTACTTTTTCTTGCATAATTACATATAGTACTCAAAATTTTTAGTCGCACGTAAAAAATAATATTATGACCACTTGTTAAAAGATGTACATTTTTTTCTTGTGTATGCTTAAAACATCAAAGTGTTATAAATTAGGTGTAAGATGTAAACAGAAAATAATTATCTTGTTTGAACATGCAGAATTGGTTATTTTTTGGTGTAACCCAATGAAGCATTTATCTCATAGTCTCACCTATGGCTCCTCAACATCAATTTAAAATGAATTTAAGAAAAAAATCAAACACAATGGTCTGAGGCTATTATACGAGCCCTGATCATTCTTGATGCGCCTAAAAATTTGAGTACCACACCCTCCACTGGGGGACTCAAACCCCAAACTAAAAGGGACTTACAACTGACAAGCAGTTGCCTGACCAACTGATCTGAGTATGCGGTGCATGCATATATATGTATATATTGATTGATTTTTTATTTGGTAAATAAATTTTTAGTTTGATATAAAAACATTTTTGCATTAATAAAGTATGCCTTAAGATGCATGGATGCATTCATATGCTAATTACTAAAAATTCCATTGAAGGATTGAGAATGATATGTTGTTATGAACTAAAGAATTGTGTTAATATTTATATGTAATCCTATTCAACCAAATAATAAATTTAATATATTCCAAATTCTTTTTGAAAATATGTCAAATAAATCCTTATATTAACATGGAAAGAAATTCATTAAAAAAGTTGTATGCATCTAAACATATACATATAATTGAAATGATGAATCATATCTTCCGCATTTATTTGACATATACACGTAGTAGTATGAAATTTACAAGGAAAATCTTTTAAGATAAATTTGCATAAATGTCACTCAATTTTTATTTTTTTACATTCTAATACCTAAAGTTTTTAACTATATTTTATTTACTTAAAGTATTAGATATGTATATACATGAGAATTGTGCTGCATGCATTTTGCACGAGAAATTATTTCATATGGACACCGCATGCAGAGATGCATGCTGTGTCCGATCTCCACCGTCTGCCTCGACATCATTAATTAGTTAAATAATTATTTCAAATAGTTAATCAATAAGCTAAGAATTTGAATAATTGCTTGGCTTCTTCCGAAAATTCTTTAAGAAATAATTTTATAAATTAAAATAAATAGACAACCAAAAAAATTTAAATTAATATCTAATTTGCTTACAACAATCAAGTAAGATAATGTATGAGTTGCTAGTAAGCTTTCTTGTAATCATATAAAATAAATAAATATTAAGAAACTATTTTATTGAAATAAAAAAGGTCATATTAAATTAATGGTTATATCAATATTGAATTATAATATATAATATTATTAAATATTTATTGAATAATTTTAATTAATACGAGCTATCATCGGACTTATTATATAATATTTATATAATAACTCTACACCGCAGTTTTGTCTGTTTGGGTAAACCGTATTTTTTCAACTTTTTCAAAAAAATACAGCTGAAATAAGTTTTTTCTCACCGAACTTGGCTAGGTGCGATGTCAACTTTCTAGCCGCGGTCAGACATTTTTAAAAAGAAAAAAAAAATGCAAAAGGCACTAAAATTTTTTGAACATCAGATTATTTTTCAGCAGCTTTACAGTTGCTTTTTAGGGTCTGTTTGGGGCAGCTTATAAGTGCGGGCGATGTTTTGAAAACGCCGCATCAGTGTTTGGTTCCCACTTATTGAGGGACTATTTGAAAATGAGTTTTAGAATTTGTAAAAGACGCGGATTGCGGGCTGACCCCCGCGGTCCGCGTTTTGCGATTCCGATATATGCATTACCCCTCGATCCCGCTCCCGTGACCTTGTTTTTTTCCTTCGCCTCTCCCGTGACCCTGCCTTTTTCCTTCGCCTCTCCCGTGACCCTAGCGCTTCGCCTCTCGCTCCCATAACCTCCGTTCGAAGCCGGATCTAGCAGAGCTTCACCTCTCGCTCCCGTCACCAAGTCGTTGCTGGACGCAGAAGGGAAAGGTCTTGCGGATCCGGATGCTATTCTAGTTTGGAATGTCGGTCTCACTTTGATTGCACACCGTTGTTCTTCGAAGGTGAACATTTGATCCTGATTGCTTTGAATTTGTATTTGGAGTCGTAAGAGGTGTTGGTTTTCTATTTAGGATGGTGATAGAGGTTCCGTTGTTCTTTTTTTTCATCTGTGATCCTCCACGCTGAAAGTGTTTATCTTTTAATGAGAGTTGAATTTCAGTCATGCATTTGGATTTTGCATAGAAGATCGCATGATTAAGTATTATTTTTCGTGTAATTAATTTTTTGCATTAATTTTACCTGGTCATTGGCAACAAATGTGTTAACATGCTAGAGACATCTGACTGATGGGTATTACTGTTTGAATTATTTTGTTTGGGTAGCAAACAAAGCCTAATCTTTTGTTTCCATTTGCATAGACAGATGTAAGTTTTTCAGACTTATCATATCAGTGGGATTATTTATTTATTTATTTATTTATTTTGATATTTAAACTTCAATGATCTCTGCAACTAATGATAATGTACTAAAAAGAGCTTCATCAGTGATGAATGTATGAAATTAAAGAAGACCTCTTAATAAAAAAAACATAAATGGAAGAGCTTTAAAGTTTGCTGAATATGAATAAGACAGAATAATGTCACGGACAAATAGTCCCACATTGGCTAGGTGTAGGGCCGAAAAGCAATATTTAAGTCCTGGGCTGCTCACCACCTTCAAGGGCTCTTTTGGGAGGTGACAAGTGGTATCAGAGCAGATTACTGCCTGCCATGTGTGTGGACTCTCCATGGTTCAGTGGGACCCTCGATGGAGCCGATCCGTGACGAGTGTCACGAACAAATAGTCTCACATTGGTTAGGTGTAGGGCCGAAAAGCAATATTTAAGTCCTGGGCTGCCCACCACCCATAAGGGCTCTCTGGGAGGTGACAATAAGGTACTAATTATGATAAAGGGTATAATCTCATTTGTCATGCCGTAGTGGGAGATTTATCAAATCTTGCCTAAAGTATGTTGAATTCTTGTGCTTTTTGCTAAGGGTATTGGCATCATGATTAAGAGGCATGTAATTAACACACCAAGCATTGGTCTTTTTATGTTTTTGCACAATGTGATTGAGTGGGCATCTGTGTGTTGCCATTCAATGAAATGCTTACTCTATAATACAAGTAGAGGAAGAAGATTGGAAGATCCTCTCACTTCTAAGCTGTAAAATACCTTTAATTTTCGGAGTCTTCTGTGTGTTCGTGTGCTGCTAAAATCTTAGTTTTTACATGCATGCTACTTTACCTGTGCATGGGAGGGTGTACTCACTTTTTAAGGTGATATTTTTTATTTGATATGAAAGATTTGGGCGGTATAAATGTAAATAGTATTGTTTAGGTATGAGATATGTAAATATATAGGAATTGGATGGTGTGTATGTAAATGCCCCTAAAATTAATATAAATGCAAAATAAGCCATTTTGTTTAATTCAATAACTGAGTTATGTCCTGGTGTCCTTCGTAATCATATCTAATTGTTTATAACATATTGGATAATTATTTGGTTGATCGTTGGAGAGTATTGAAGTTTTGTTGTCTTGTTGATGAAATGACTTTTTGTTTTTCTTTAGTTATTTCAAAAATGCATCTTTTTTTTTTCTCTTCTAGGAATGAGTCCTTTAAGTCTTTTTTTTGTCTTCAGTAATCTTTTGTTGTCTAATTTTTATTTTGAAATTTTTAGAGGGTAGATATATAAATTGTTCTTTTGTTTTGTGATTTTTTTGGTCATGAAAAGAAACATTTTGTGCTTATCAGTTAATCTGACAGAACTCAATGAGTAAAGCTAAAGAGGCTGGAACATCAGCCATGTGGGATAGAGAAGTAACTATCATATTTTGTTATTTATGTGTGAGGGAGGTTGAGGTGGGAAATAGACCCACTACATTTTTTAACAAAGAATGGTGGCAAAATATCTTGGTTAAATTCAAAGAAATGACTGGAAGAGATTACGATCACATGAAAATGAAGAACAAATGAGACAAGTTAAAGAAAAATTGGAAACTATGGAAAGAATTGAAAAGAGGATCAATGGGAATGGGTTGGGATCCAGTTAAGCGCACGATAGATGCACCAGAGGAATTGTGGGCTGAGAAATTACAGGTGCATAAATAAATCTTTTTATGTTATGTTTAATCTAATTTCGCATTGAGTTGACACTATTTGGTATGTTAAGTTTTTTTTATTCCCTCTAGTTTTTGACTGATCAACGCTTTTTATAATAATTGCAAGACAATGAGCTCGAGATATTCAGGGAAGTCATGGCAAATGATGTGCCGATGTGAGCTACCTTCATTGCTTTTCACATCATGACAGACACATAGTTACGGGCGACAATTCTACAGGTGCCCGTGGTGAGGAAAATGACCGGACGACTGCAAATTCTTCAGGTGGGCCGACAGTGGAACTATTTCTATATGCTCCCAATTGGACACAACTGCTAGGAGTTCAATAGTACCACAACGGGAGAACGCCGCATGTGGTTCGAGTTCTTCCGTTTCTACGATATCGCAGTCGGACAGGTTTGCTCAAGGTTCTGGAGTGTCAGATGCAGGTGCATTATCATATTAACATGTTATTTTTTTCTTTTTATGGGCTCTTATTATACTTTGTAGTAGTATGTGCAGATGTATTTGACTTTTATATGTTCGTTTGATGTGATTGTATATGTTTTATTTATATAAATATAAATCAACTTTTTGGTATTTTCTTGTCTGAACAGTGATCTTTAATTTTGTTGAGAAAAGAACAGATTCTGCTGCACAGATTATTCATTTAATTAATTTTTTTTAAAAATAAGCTGTTTACAAAACACACTAACCAAACAATTAAACTATTTATTCAGAACAGGGACATAATGGTCAATTTTCCAGAATTAGTTGTTTTCCATAAGCGCCAACCAAACAGCCAGACAGCTTATCCGGATCAGCTGTTCATCAGCATATTATTAGGATAAACTGCTTATCAGCAGAAGCTGGATAAGCTGCAGCTGCCCCAAACAAACCCTATACAGACCGTAAATTTCTTTGCTACTTGATTATAGTTCCACAATGATTGAATAGAGTCAACTAACACTTGTGCTTTGATTGCAATCATTATTATATATAAAATATTAAATTTGTTGAATTCAACTAACCAATTTAATAGTCACCCTGGATGATCTATCTTTACGAGTACCAACTTTAATGGATGTTCTATTACAACCAATATTAAATATGCTTATGAGTATGGGAAAAGTTTCCTTATTATAGTTATTATTTACCCAAATGAGTTCTCTCAATTATTGTATATTATAGTTTGATGGTTGTAAGAATTTTGTGACATATTAAATCAGTCATTTCTTTTTCCTTATATCTTGAATGAGTCTAAAATACAATAACAAGTTATCTTCAAACTATGAACAATAAAGTAATGGTGGCAAAGACAAAAGCGACTTTAGCTATCTAAAACTTCTTGCAATCCTCATTGCAAGCAAATCGCTTAGCATTTCTCAAGATTTTAAGAAAATGCTAAACATTTGTCAATTGATCTCAAGATGAATATGTTCAACCCATAATTTGGCTTGACAATTTTGTCATGAGTTTCTAGGAGAGGACATTTCAAAAATGACCTTTTGTTTTTCAGATTCATTTTTAGTAAGTAATAAATATAAGAATTTTCCAATGGTCACTCTATATTGAAGGATTGGGTCTTAAAAATTTGTTTCAAGTCATTTATGTACTATTGAGAAGGCTTACTTTTTATCAATTAGTCGTCATTATTCACTTTAATATGTCTTATTTTCTAATTTTTTAAGATAAATTCTATCACTCTTTGGTACATAATGCTTGAATTTTATTGAACCAAAAGGTATTATATTGTAGAAGTATAGCCTATCCTTAGACAAGAATGTTATTTTCTCGCAGTTGTATGGTGTATTTTGATTTGGTGCTACCAAGAAAAATATGTATGAAACTTATGGCCATATAACTGATGGCTGAGTCAAACAGAGAGCCAATTTGAGAAAGTAGGAGCTAATTTTAGGGCGCACAAAAATTCAAGGTCGTAAATTCAATTCACCTTCTCCATTTGCCATTTGACTATTGCACCATAATGTTGATTGTAATACACTTTTGCTATTGTATTTCCTATATAAATTTGACTTCTAACAAATTTTGAAATTCACAGCAAATTAGCTCTTCTAAATTGGTAACGACTGTTCATATCTTGTTCTATTGCCCTTTTCCTTGGATCTATATTCAATATTTGAATAACGACATCGATATCTATATTCTACGTCTCATCTGTCAACACGGAGAATATAATAACATAATATCTAAGTGTAGATAATAATTCAAACTTTTTTTTTTCTTACTAACCTTCAACAATTGAAACCATTTTAATAACCTCAGTATTTTTTAATGTCTCTACTTTGAACATTTAGCTACAAATTTTTTTCTTAAATACTTTTCTCAAATCCTAAATAATATGCTCTTAAGTAAGTCACATTTCATAATTATTATGATTAAAGGAGATAATCACCCTAATAGTCCCCAATAAAGATTAACCAAAGATTGCATAAAATTTAGTCATCACATGGACTATTATGAAGATTTAGGGTCCGTTTGGGACAACTTATTTGGTGCAGCGACGTTTTGAAAACACACCTGGTTTGTTTGATTAAACTGCGTTTTGACAGCTTATGCATTTTCAAAATGCTGAAAACAACATTTTCACACCGCATTTATCTAGGTGTAGTGACAGCTTTCTGGCAGTGATCTTGCTTTTCCAAAAAATATAAATGTTTGTAATAGTCACCGCACCTAGCTTATTAGCAGATTATTTTTAATCAATTTATCATCAGATTATTCAATAAGCTACAGCCGCCCCAAACAGACACTTAAAGCGAGGCCAAGATTTCAGCACATGCGAGAAGATTCGAAGTTCATTTTTTCATACTCGTTATGAGAATTTTTATTTACTGAATTGTTTGCTAATTTTTTAAATTATAGTAAGAGTAATGACAATCATAACATCATCATATGAATTTTCATGTTCTCACAGCACTTATAACCCCTCTCCCTATTTCTTCTTCTGCTAGCCTGGGAAGGTTTCTCCACTCAGCTACTGTACTTTGGAAAAGGGGTAGGTCGCCGAGAAGCTGTTAAAGGTCTGTTTTGCCTAATAAATTATATTTCGAGTTAAGCCACTTTATGTTGTTTACCCGATGCGGCGAGTTCGAGCCAAGCACATGGAAGCTAGTCATAACACGACTCCATAAATTCAAGTAAATAATCCTATGCTAATTCGAGAAGAATAATTTGACTAATTAAAATTGCTTAAATCTTATAGTTTAATTTTTTGTTCTCTATGTTATTAATATTAACATAAATACTACAACAAAGTCCAGCTAGTTATCGAAGTTTAATAGTCTAGCCTCAAAATAGGTGAGAAATTTTATTTTTAAAATTCAACAATCTTCTTTATTTCAATATGTATGTTTAACTTGATGTATGCTGCAGTTTAGTTAGATTCTTCATATTGTTAGTGATGATAGATATACATGAAAGATATATATGAAAGATGTTGCACTTTATAACATTCATTAACATGATAAGTACGATAGAAAAAGATAAGCATGATATAAAAAAATATGTATGATATGAGAGTTATATATGATGAATAGTTGTACAGTAGAGTAAATATGTATTTCAATGGATGCATAAAGATATATTAGAATAATTTATGCCATAAATAATTAAATAAATTATATATGAATGCTTATGTATGTATATTCAAAGGAGGAGTTCACCTTCTAATGATACAGATAGTTGACACCAGTATACCCTAAGCATAGAAATTTTTCTATTGCCTTAGACAATTGTGATGTTAGATCACTATTAGTTGTGCTGAAGGGATAATATCGGTCAGAGGCAAGTGGAACAGAGGTTACCTACCTAAATATTGTAATGTTTATATTACTAACTGTTGTGTCAACAAGGTAATATCGGTCAGATGGTCGAAAGAGTATTTTCACCTTAGACAATTATGATGTTTAGATCACTAACCACTGTGTTGATGAGAGTCTTTATGTTTCAATCAGTTCAGAGAGTTAATTTTCATAATTATTATCATTTACCCTCTGATTTAACCTAAATTTTAATTTGGAGTTCAAAATTTTATAATTGCCATTTATCCCTAGGGTTCTTTAGTTCATAATTTCTTCAATTTAACTCAAATGACTTTGAAACTTTGTTATTACACCACTCATGGGTTAATTTGCACATCAGAGGAGAATTTATATTTTTCTGGTTTTCATTTAATTTTTTATAACTATTTTAATTCAAGATTGAGAATTTTCAATATTAATTAATTTTACTAATCAAAATATTTTTTCTGACTATAGGATGATTTTAGGAGGTTCACTTAGGACAGAAGACCACTAGGAATAAATTTTGTGAAATTTTAATTATAGTTTAATTTTAATGATTTTTAATTGATTTTAGTGATTAAATAATTTAAAAAATATATTTTTATTTCAAAAATTAACTTTTATATTTTTCATAAATCTTTCTGACCTCAAAGAGCTCAAATAATTTTTTTTTTATTTTTATAAATTTTATTTTATTTTTAATAATTAATTCAAAAATTAAAGATAATTCATTTAAATACTAAAAATACATTTTTACATCTTTAAGAATTTATGAAAATATTCCTAAGTTATCTCCTATAATCAGGGAATAATTTGTGATATTTTGAGGTATACTTATATTTTTGTGATTTTTAAATATTTTTAATTATTGTTAAATTGAAAATACATCAAAAACATTTTTTTTATTTGGACTTCAATTTTATTTTTCTTAGGTTCCCTTGGTCTCAAGGATTCACCCAAACTAAATTATATAATTTTCTGACTTTAATTTTATTTTATATAATTATTTTAAACAAAAATTCCTATTTACATAGAAAATATATTTTTACATTAAAAATAACTTTTCTGACTCTTAAATTTTTACAGGGAATTTACATTTTCATGATTTTGAGATATTCTTAAGATTTTTTAAATTATTTTATATTTTTAAAATTTTTAATACTTTTACTTGGTTTGAAATGGAAAACATATTTTGAGCCTTTTAAATTTAATTTTTATTTTTATTAAGGTCCTCTGATCATAGTTAACCTAACAAACTTTTTTTTTTCTAATTTTTGCTTTTTTTTATATAACAATTTAATTAAAATAATGCCAAAAGTCCTAAGAAAATAGTGATTTTGATCATAGGGATGCTCTCTGACCTTAGAAAGATGGGAGGAGGTCCCTAATGTCATTAAGAACAAACTTCAAAATTTTAATTAATTTGATAATTATTTAATTAGAATTAATTTTCCCTTCGAGTTTTTAATTAATTAAAAATAAAATATTTCATATTTTTTTTATTNGGGAATTTACATTTTCATGATTTTGAGATATTCTTAAGATTTTTTAAATTATTTTATATTTTTAAAATTTTTTAATATTTTTAATTTGTTTGAAATGGAAAACATATTTTGAGTCTTTTAAATTAAAATTTTATTTTTTATTAAGATCCTCTGACCATATTTAAGCTAACAAACCTTTTATTATTATTATTATTTTATTTTATATAATTATTTAATTAAAATAATGCCAACAGTCCTAAGAAAATATGGCTTTTGATCATACGGATGCCCTCTGACCTTAGAAAAATGGGAGGAGGTCCATAATGTCATTAAGAACAAAACTTCAAAATTTTAATTAATTTGATAATTATTTAATTAGAATTTATTTTCCCTTCGAGTTTTTAATTAATTAAAAATAAAATATTTTATATATTTTTTAGTTTTAGTTCAATAAATTCTCTTTTTTTCACTAAGCACAAATGTACTTTTCTTCTATTTTTATGATTTTTCTACACCAAAATATGACTTTTTGAAGTTTTTGAATTAATTTAAGTAGAAAATACCCTAATTTTCGACTGATCCACATCAACGTCGCGTCATCAGCTTCGAACTCCTATGTTGTGCGCTTTAATTCGTCATACTTTCCACTTTGGCTGCCACACAGCCTACGATTTGCGTTTCCTTTGTTCGTCCAGTGCAATATCTACCGTTCGTTCAATACACGCCAAAACAAATGATATCCGTTCATCATCTCAGATTGTCCTAAACTGAGAACCACTCATGTTCTGACTCTAAGATCTCGCTTGATACACAACTAAAGTAAGTGCATTTTGTTCTTACGCCTTTATCTAAGTGAGACGAATACAACTATACGGTTAGACACACATGAAATAAAAATTTTCTTCCCAAAGTTTCAAACAGAGGGCAAAACAACGGATTTTAATCCATTTCTCTGCCCAAGAGGCGAGGCTTCAATTGAGTTTGTTCTCGAGCTTCATCTTGGTCCTGTGAACCAACTCCAATCGTTGATTTAAGCTGTAGTTGGGTCTAAGCATGATTTCGATCAAGACGTGGTCCGAGCTTGGTCTAGCCATCCCAAAATGACATTTGGGGGCTTGTGACCACTCAGGTGGGACCTCACAAGAGGAGTCAACAATTATTTAGAATTTCTATGTAGGGTTTGGATTCCTTCACTAGTCCTCTAAAGATACTTCATATGAAAGTCCTAAGACTAAATCCTAGATTCCTAAAAAGAAGAATTTGACTTCATAAAAAATGAGGTCAACGGGCATCATCGCTAGTCAAGCAACGCCTCAATGCTCTATGCCAATAACTCAGATACAACTCAAGAGCTTGCGTTGTAGTGCCATTTTTTATCACCAAGTACTATATCCTCCAGTTTGAGCACTATTTTAGAAGGGAATTAAAGCCAGTAAATTGAGACCTAAGCATCACATGCCATTATTAAGCTCAATAGTGCCAATAATGCCGCAGTGCAACATCCTTTTGTCGGAGTCTGACAACCCAATAGAACAACTGTTACTCAGTTGGAGAGCAAACTTGAATGAGTGAGTGAGACTGAAGCGATTTTGAACATTGAAATGTATACAACAGAAGTGCAGAGAGTGTGGGTAGGGCTTATTATATTGAGTGTCAAGTGAGAGCGAGTGAAACAACTGTTTTAGTGGAGCAAAAACTGGCATCAAGTGTAAAGGAAGCCTTTAAGGCTTAATCGGGGTGACTTCATTATAAGGTGACAATAGTTGCATAAAGTTCCAATCTTAATCCCCTATGTATAAGTTTGGATTAATACTCATTACGCTACATAATCTGGCTACTTATATACTTCATAAACAAAATCAAATCACAAAATTCTTTTAGCATAAAATGGAGCTTGATCAAGTTCTCTTGAACCAGAGAGCCATCTTCCTCATTGATGTCAAATCATCCCAGCAAAACAACCAAATTGACTAGATGTGCAGGATGAGTTATCCATTATTCTAACTTGATTTCAGCCTATGAAGCATTCGGCTATTCAATTACATCCAACTCTTTATATATATATATATATAGAGAGAGAGAGAGAGAGAGATAGAGCTGTCAAAAAAGCTCCTTGTTCGCGAACAGTTCGTGTTCGGTTCGTCAATGAGTTCGTGTTTGATTCGTTCGATAAATAAACGAGACGAACATGAACAGTTTTTTTCGTTCGGTTAGTTAAACGAACAAAACACGAACAGTGATGCGTTCGTTCGTGTTCGAATCGTTATTGTTCGAAATGTAAAATAATTTAAAATAATTATATATATAAATTTATGGTATTTTAAAAAATTAAATTTTATAAATTATAATATATAATAAATAAATAATAAAAATATATTAATATACTATATTAATAATATACTAATATATATATATATAT
>JXCR01100741.1:109991-125566 GCA_002079205.1 Phalaenopsis hybrid cultivar | reverse complement strand
CGAACAACTCGTGTTCGGCTCGTGTTCGACTCGTTCGTTAAGAAACGAACACGAACAGTGACTTCACAAACAATTTCAGACACGAGCTTATTTCAAACAAACTAAATTTCAAACGAACCGAACAAGAACACAAGCTCTGTTCGTTCGTGTTCGATTTGTTTACACCCCTAGAGAGAGAGAGAGAGAGAGAGAAACGTACGTAAAATGTACAGATCTGCACTACATTATAAAAAGCTAGAATTGCATCTCTTTATTTATATTTATGTAGTTATTTATTCATTCAAGGAATCGATACACCTAAGTTGCATAATTGAACTGAGGCACATGCTCATGAGCTTAGGTCCCGATCTCGGGGCCAGCCAGTACTCTATAATTAATTAACCATCCCCATTCTTCCTAATCTCTTCTCTAAACTGTTTTTATTTCTTAATTATCTTTTTTGCTCTTATCTTAACGTTCAGTCACCATCATGCAATAGAGCTTTGTAAGCACAATCTGAGACCATTATTATACTGCGATAGAGATTTTGTCAGCTATTGAATTGGCAATTTTGTAGTTTTGGTTGCCGTGTGTATTGTGGTGGGACCCATTTGATACATGACGCCCCATTATTGGACTCTGGACGTAAGTTACATCTGGAGTTTGGATGTAATATTTTCTCTATGTGCACGGACCAGACATGCCCATGCACACATCTATGACTTCTACGATGTTTTGTGCTAAAAAAAAGTTTTAGAAGAAATAATGTTTACTAACAATTTTGGTTAATTTTTGTAGTAATCGTTTATTTATGGTTTCATCTTATTGAACTATATAAATGGATGGTATTATTAGATATAATATATCGTTGATAAGGTGTGAATATGTTATTAGGGAATGAAATTTAAGGTCAATGGCAAGACTTAAAGGTCAATGGTGTCGAATTTTATGTATGATGCTATTACATTGATCATATATAGATTAAACTTGACGTAATTAGTTGAGTGAGTACCTTTGGCAAATTTTTTTGGTATGAATCTAAAGTGGGATGTTAGTTACTTTGAACGAATGATTGGCTTGGTAAGTAGCCATGATTGATGAGCTTCGTTCTTAAAATACTCTTAAAGAAGCTTTTGCTTGGATAGACGGAAGATAAGAGAGAAAGAAGATGAGAAGATGAAGAGGAGAATGAGCCCAAAGATAGATAAGTGAAAACCCTCTTTAATTTATTTTCATTTTTACTGAATCATACAGTTCTATACATTCATTTATATAGATAGGCCGAGTGGCATTGTAAAAATAGAAAAGTGTAATAAGACTTTATACAATTTACACTTAAACATAAATAACTTATTTATATGCAAAAGCCCTAGGGAGGCGTCTTTGAGAAGTGGCTAAGCAGGACAAGGGGAAGGGAGGAGCTTCTCTGAATTAGGTACGAACTCTAATCTCTTTGTTACCCCGGTTCAATCTAAAGATTGGGTTTGACGTTCATTAGCTTGAGAAAGAGAGAGCTTATGATGTCTCATGATTGGTAGAGGCTTTGGGAAGATATCAGTGCTCTGATCCTCTGTCATTACATGTTGTAGTTGAAACTGTTTGAGTCGTATGTGATCTTTGAGGAAGTGATAATCCACTTCAACATGCTTAGTTCAAGCATGGAAGATTAGATTATGTGCAAGAGTGATTGTAGAGGTGCCATCATTGTATAAAACAGTTGGAGGAGGTGTTTCATTTGTAAATTTATGCAGTAGTGCTAAAAGAAAAATGTTATCTGTATAAAAAATTACAAAATGTGGAGTACCACTGAGGTGATGCCTATTTGAGACCGTAAAAATATTTATTGAGTTTGCAAAAATAATGAGGGTGAATAAAATTAGTTAAGCTAGATGTTTTAGTCATATATGCAATATCTTCTAATTTCCCATGCAAGAAAGCATTGGAAAAGTCAAGTTGCTAAATTTCTCAATGTTTCTTAGTGGCAAAAGTAATAAGGAGGTGAATGGTAGAGAATTTAGTAACAGGACTAAAAAAATTTCATTTTAGTTTATCACATGATATATTTTGAAATCTTGTGCTACAAGGTGGGCTTTATAGCGAGCTAGGGACCCATTTGCAGGGTATTTGATGTGATAGGTACATTTGCTACAAAGAATATTATGTGCCAAGTTGAGGGGAACAAAATCCTAGGTACCTTCTTGTTGTAAAGCAAGAAATTACCAGACATTGTTGCCCTCCAATGAGGAAATCTTACAACTTGCGTATATATCTTTGGAGTGTCAAAATGTATTATGATGTGCTTAAGGTCTAAGATGTGTTTGTATTTGAGATGGACAGTTTGTTTCAAGTAATCATGTGATGAGGTTTGCTTTTGACATGTAAGCTAGTAGAAGAGGAGAGAGTTTATTGTGGAGTTGTTGTGTTTGTTGCTATAGTGGAAAGAATGGTTAGAGAGTTAGGTACATTAAACCAAGGGAGAGATGATAGAGATGGGGAAGATGGTGTGACTAATTTTTTGTGCTAAAGAGTTGGGAGTTGAAGGTAGAGTGGATGAGGGAAGAAGAAGAGATGGGACAATGTAGTTGTGGTGTTGAGTAAAAATGTTGTGTACTGTGTGAGTGTTTTTCTTATAAGGAAATATAGTTTCGTCATAGATAACATGACTAGATATGAAAATTTTATGCATGAATATCATATCCTTGTATCCTTTGTGGTGAGGACTATAACCTATAAAGATGTAAGTGGAGGCTTTCAAGAAAATTTATGTATGATATGCTGAGGTCGCTAAGAGTAGCATAAGAACCCAAAGGTGCGAAGGTGATGATATTCAAGTGGAATATTGTGAAGAAGTTAAAAAGGGGTGAGAATTAGTTGGTGTGGAAGGAAGAATATTTATAAGATAATTTGCAGTTTGTACTGCTTCCACCTAGAACTGAATGGGAAGTTTGGCAACATTGAGCATAGTGCGAGCAGTCTCAACCAAATACCTATTCTTACGTTCAGCTTTCTCATCTTGTTCTGAAGTGTAAGTGCAACTCTATTGATCTATAATACAATTTCCTTGTAAATATTTTATTTAAAACATGGGAGGGGTATTTTCCTCCACCATCCGTTCCTAGAAATTTCATATTTGCTTAAAAGGATTTTTGAGCATCTCGTGAAGATTTATAAAAGTTTTGGTGGCCTATGATTTGTGTTGTAGACACTTACACCAACAAAAGCTAGAAAATGCATCAATAAAAGTAATATAGAACTTAGGACCTCTTGTAGATATATGGGGAAAGGGTCTCCAGAGATCAGAATGAATTAACTCTAGCAATTTGTAAGGGGAAGTACTATTATGAAATGAAAGCTTATGAGTTTTATTCTCAGCACAATCATTACATATGGTAATAGACTTAGAGATATTAAGAGAAGGAAAAGCATGTGCAAATTTATTTAACACTTTCTTATGGGGATGCCCCAGTCGTTGATGTCACATGTTTGATTGTGTTGTGCTATGAAGTGTCGTAAGTGGATATACCCCTGAATAGCAATTCCAGAGAGGAAAATCTTCTTTGTTGGTCGATCTTGATTATAAAATCGGTTAACTCTAAAAGTAACTAGGCATTTATTATCTTGTGTTAGTTTGTGATTATGAGAGATGTGTGGTGCTCTAAATAAGGGAGAGAGAGATATCTTACACTATACCATTGCCCACATGGGTGATTGTAGTGTTTTGGCCATTATGACAACAATTTCATCATTTATTGTGTAGGGACTTGGCTGCTGGAGATTCTCCATGTCAGAAGTCATATGGGCAGTGGCTCCTGTATCCAAAATCCAATCATAATTTTTATTGTGAAGATAACTGGTAAGCGCTGTTGTGGTGGGAGAAGAAGTAACTTTGTAATTAAGGTTGGTTTTATGCCAACAATTTTGAGTTTAGCATCCCTTTTAATTGTATATTTGGCATATTGTGTTGGTTTTTGGTTTGAATTGATTCTTTTAGTACGCTTGTTTGCTATTAGGAAAGTTCTTGCTAGGAATAGAATTCTTGGAATAATTTCTTGCAGTCCATAATTGCCTTTATTCTTGTATGCTAGCATGGTCGAATGTTGAGTGAGTTTATTTGTTTCTTAATGTTTATTATTACATTCCTCATTGTGGAGTAATGAATAGAAGTCCTCCAATCAAAAGGGATTAACTTTGGTGAGTATGATGGTTTTGAAGGTTTGGTAACTTGGTATGAGACCATTGAGAGTATACAAAATAATATCTTCTGGATCTATCTTAGTACTTGCAGCTGTTGTGTTAACCACAAGATTTTTAATATTGGTCAGTTATTGGGCCATTATGTTGTTGCTCATGGTAAAATTGTGTAGTTTATTCTTAAGATGGATAATATGAGCATGATTTGTGGAATGAAATTGACATTCTAAAATTTGTCAAATCTCAGTTGTATGATCAAGATGAATAATTTGCTGTAAGATAGAGGGAGATATTGTGGAAAAGATAGAAACTACAAGGTTTTTATCAACAAGATTCCATAAAGAGTATTCTTGATTTTTAATCTTGTTCTCATTTTCATCAGAAGTGAATTGGGGAGGGATGGAGTTATTATTATTGAGAAAATATTCATACACATTCGTTGATAACAATTTGAGAATCTTTATTTTCCAAACCATATAGTTTTCTTAGGCGAGGGTGTGGTAGCCAAGGTTATGATATGAGATATCAAGAACTTCAGGAAGTTTGGAATATTGATCTCCTTTATTTTGTGGAGGGATTGTTGTTCTTCTTGTGTGGATGTTGCAAAACTGGAATCCATAGTTGCAGTGGAGATAGAATGGCTTTGATACCTTAAAGAAACGTTTACATACCTTATTTTCATGAATGTTGAGTTCTTTTTTTTATTTTTTTCTGTGTATTATTTAGAATCTCTAGGAAAGTCAGTATTAGAAATAAGGTACAGACACGAGTTCCAAGGCACCAGACTAGAGGGACCATGTGATTGGGACCAGGAGCTACTTGCTTGTGTCCCATAACTTACTTCTACATTTCATTGATGTATAAAATTAGGACTAGGTGTGTACTTATGCGGTGTCTAACCTTCTTTTTATATTTTTCGGATATGTTGTCGACCCAGTGGCACCCGAACTTTCTTATTCTTTTGATTTAACTTGCTTTACTTTTCTGCTTCTTGCATGTGATTGCCAGTTTTGTTATTTTTATCTTATAGATTCTCTGGGAACCATGTGAATCACTTAGGCCATCCAAGACCTAAGACATTATAAATTTTCTAAAATCCTTCTAAAATTTTAAAACTAATTAAAATTTATGATTAAAATATTCATAAATTCCAAAACCTGCACTTTACTTTTATGCTTGGCCTTTGGGTCAAATTTTAAATGGGTCACATAGCATGGCCATCACCCATGCCATAATTAATAAGGCCTTCACGCTTATAACTTACTAGAGAATTGCATCTTACTTGCATGTCTCGAGGAGAAGTCCCTCTGATTCTCCAACTCGAGTAGCCCAACATAAATTTTTACTTGGGTGGTTATCTAGTGTGCTTAGGGTGTTATAGGTTTTCCCGACCCAGATGAGGAGTAAGTCCATTGTTAAAAGTGTTTTTCAGCTTTGTAGCTGGACCTCTCCTCTCTTTTCCACTCCAGCAGCATTCTCACCACTTTCCCAAGTATATGTCTCACATATACTTTTCCTACCTACTTAGGGTAATAGGATTAGAGTCTCCTTCTTTTGAACATAGGGATACCAAGGTTCCCTTGCATGACACAATTCACAGATTAGTGAAGAGGGGATCTCAGGTTGTGTTGGGTCGACTACATTCATGACCAGGTAGACTTGGAGTCCTTATAGCTTGGGATAACAGATCTATGATATCATGACCCTATTATCTCCATCCGATTAGACTTACTCTACCCCTCATTTATTCACTCCTTTTTAAGCCATGTCACTCCTTTTTACATTTTGTTGATCATCTTTGAGGCCCCAATTTTGGATAGAACCCCTCATATTTGGGATACAATAATTCACCATTTATCCTTATGATCTAGTTAGGCCTTGGAAGCATAATGCAATCCCTATAGGACCACCCGATTATTTCATAGGCTCTGTTTGCAGATAAGCCACGATTCGTATGTAATCATGAGATTCACTCTGCCTGTCTGGATCAGTGCGAGCTTTGAAGACATCGAGATGTTACTGACCAAAGTAAAATATGTTGAGATTTTTGTACCTTTTTTATACTATTTTTAATGATATTGCACTTTAAAGAAAGGTATTTTTGATGTTTTGTCGCAGGAATGATGAATTAAGGTCAATGGAGCAAAAATATGCAAAAAGGAGCGAATTTGGAGCAAAAAGGATCAAAATGTGGAGAATTACACTAGGGCGTCGACGACGCCATCGACGCCGGCGGCGATGAGCTTTTCCCGAGGCTACAGGACAAAATCTCCAGAAGGCCGCCGACGGCGCCATTGAGGCCGCCGACGGCGGGATCGACGGTTATGTGTACTTGTACAATAGATAAAGCAGGATTTTGGAGGGGTGCATAAGCAACTCTTGGGAAAACTCATCCACATCTTTAAAGAGAAGATTTTGGCCAAAAATAGAGGAGTCATGACGGTTAGATAGGTTCCATTAGTGTGTAGAGAGCTTGCTAGAGTGTGTTGGCCAAAAATAGAAGAGTGCTAGAGGCCTTGGAGGTTACCATTAGTGTATAGAATTTCCAGTAGAGTGTAACATTGTGAGGAATTCTTTGAGAGATTGTAAGAGTGGAGGGAAAGTGAGAGATTTCTTCCTCCTTTCCGAGGGAAAGAATATAGGGAGTAAAGGAAGTGCTAGGAGAGTTCCTAGAGATTAGAAAAATTCCAATATTAGTGAGAATTCTTCAAGTTTGTAAGAGTGGAGGGAAAGTGAGAGATTTCTTCCTCCTTGCCGCTTTGAAGAGGAATTTAATTGTAAGAGTGGAGGGAAAGTGAGAGATTTCTTCCTCCTTGCTACTTCGAAGAGGAATTTCGTGCAGAGGTTCCATTAGTGTATAGAGAATTTATTAGAGTGTCTTGGCCAAAAATAGAAGAGTGCTAGAGGCCTTGGAGGTTACCATTAGTGTATAGAATTTCCAGTAGAGTGTAACATTGTGAGGAATTCTTTGAGAGATTGTAAGAGTGGAGGGAAAGTGAGAGATTTCTTCCTCCTTTCCGAGGGAAAGAATATAGGGAGTAAAGGAAGTGCTAGGAGAGTTCCTAGAGATTAGAAAAATTCCAATATTAGTGAGGAATTTTCGAGAGATTGTAAGAGTGGAGGGAAAGTGAGAGATTTCTTCCTCCTTGCTACTTCAAAAAGGAATTGCTTCGAGAGATTGTAAGAGTGGAGGGAAAGTGAGAGATTTCTTCCTCCTTGCCGCTTTGAAGAAGAATTTTCGAGAGATTGTAAGAGTGGAGGGAAAGTGAGAGATTTCTTCCTCCTTGCTACTTCAAAGAGAAATAGGAGGTGCTAGAGAGAGTTCATAGAGGTTAGAAAGGTTCCAATATTGTGAGGAACTCTTTAAGTTTGTAAGAGTGGAGGGAAAGTGAGAGATTTCTTCCTCCTTGCCGCTTTGAAGAGGAATTTAATTGTAAGAGTGGAGGGAAAGTGAGAGATTTCTTCCTCCTTGCTACTTCGAAGAGGAATTTCGTGCAATTGTAAGAGTGGAGGGAAAGTGAGAGATTTCTTCCTCCTTGCTACTTTGAAGAGGAATTCCGTGTGCTGTAAAGAAAAGAGATTCAGAGGAACTNTTATTGATCTTTCAATCAAGTATGTTTTTACTAAGTTACATATAATAAGCATCTCCGCACTCTTTTTGTTCCGAAAAGTTGTGCAATATGTATTGGATGCATACATGCATGTTTTAAATGTTATTGAATAATATGTATCAGTTCCCTCTTGTGAGATGTTTGTTTCTAAATCATTTAATTTTTTATACTTTATTTTTCTTCAAAAACTTTCTTATTTCGTTATGACAACTTTTGCCAGAAATCTCAATTTGATTACTATAAAAAAATGAGCTAATTTTCTTATTTTCGTTATTGTTGGATGTCATCAAAACCTTGCCACGTTTAGTAGTGATAATTACGTGCAAAAAATGAGAACAAAATCCTTAAATAATAATAAAAAACCAATTAAGAAGAAGAAATGGTATTTGTTATTACATAATTTTATATATTTAACATAATTCAAGTTGGGCAAATAAAACATTTAGGAGGCTTTAGCATTATAATAAACGTATAAACTTAAACATAAATTTTTTCATGTTCGAAGGTATAATATAAAGAAAAAATCATATACATCCATTTAATTCTTATAAGCTTCTCACTATTCTTCCTCTAAGTTTTTATGCAGCTAATCTTATTATCATTTTTTCTTTCATTAAAATTGTCAGTGCATTAATTCCATCTTACCACACATTATGCTGGTACAAACACTAATATCTTGTGTCAACAACGTGACTCTTCTCTATAAATATTTGACAAAAATTTTTAAGTAAGTTCAACATTATGATGATTTTGAATGTTATGAAGATTTTGTTTAAGACTCTTCTCTTATATATCTTTAACAAAATATCTTTAAAAATATTTGTTAATTTACCAATTAAGGTTTCTTCCCATTTATGTGAAATAATGAACTTAATATGAAAGCAAGTGCAATTGGTAAGCTTGAACTATGTAATGCAATTCATGTGGATAGAGGAGGAATCCCATGAATCTTAATTAAGCTTGTGTAGGGCACAAGCTTAACCCTCCACAAAAAACTTGTAATACCATCTTCGATTTTTGCAAGGGAACTCCTGCTGTAAAATAACAATGTATAAAGATAATGATACAATCTAATGCACCAACATCAATGCACAACGACTTTTTAAGAAGAAGAGATGAAGATGTTCGTAAGAGATTTCACTACTAAGGAGTAGCAGGAAAATCTGGTATCCTACGAAGAAAACTGACGCAAGAACACAACATTGGAAGAACGATTTGAGATCAAGCTTCTCCTCCTTTCCCCAATTTTTATTTCTCCAAATCGACAGATGAGTGAATTGGAAGAAAATGTCTTACTACAATTAATTTTAAGAGAAAATATTATGTGTTTAGAAAAATTTGTTATCAATATGAGTTTCTTAAATAGTGCATGATAACATCATTTAAATAAAATTTAGGTATGCATTTAGGCTAAATTTAGCCAAATATAACCTTTATTAAATCAAAATTTTGCATGTTTCATCTCAGGTTATTGTGCTTCATCTCTAAATCAGGATTTATTAAATCTCACTAACTGAATAAAAGGATTTACTTCATCATCAGAGCAATCTCTATGTCTGTCTGGTCTGATAAAGTTTTGAAAGATTTACTTTATCATAAGAGCTTAGGTCATCCTCGAGAAGCCTCCCTTCATCATAATGAAATTTTTCGCTTACCCTATCTTTAAGCTTCTGTACAGTTAATCGACAGGAATCCGAGTTCCAAGTTCTGGTTTGAAGACAATCTCTATGTACTTCTTGTCTTTAAAATTCTCTACGGTTAATCAACAGGAATCCCAAATTTGGAGCTGGGTTTGAAGATCTTGAGGTCATCCTCGAGAAGCCTCCCTTTGTCATAATGAAAGTTGCCACTCCAAAAGCTGAGGAACCGTCTGTTGAGTTCAACTTGAACTGTCCACAAGATTTACCTTCTTACAAGAAGCTAAAGACTACTGCCATCACGACACCTGCTAAGCATGTTGCTCCCATTTCTACTAAGGGAAAAGAGATTATGATCGTCAAAGACCCGACTGATGGATTGGTTGTTCCGCCTTCTTTATTTGAAATTGGATCGAGTTCAAGGACAACACCGTTAACCCAAATTGAAAGAAGGAACCAGACGGACATAGAGATTGCTCCCTAAACGGAACCAAACAGGGATGCGAGTAAGTGGCACTCCAGTTATCTTGTGAGACTGTCTGACGAACTCGACATCCCTCAAAATTTCCTTTTTCATGCGAGGGAAATTGCATCTCCCACTCGTTTAAGTAACTCACTAACTGAACATCCTTCTTTGGTAGCTAGCCTTTTGAAAACTGCACTAACTCGGGTGATAGGAGTGAACTTCTTTCTCTCCTCATCATGTTCATGAAGTGGTGGTAATGCGGCAGCGATTCTCTGGATACTCTCATATACATTGGTATCCTTCAGATGATGGAATCTACTCCCTCGTAAGAGTGGATAAATTTTCGGTAACATTTCTTCATCTTAATGAGGCTCCTCCTTAACGAGTGTCTCCTTGGGAGCCTGGGCTTTGATGGCCCTCCAAACTCTTCTGTTACGGTTCCTTTTTTGGGTTCGAGTTAGCGGTACAGTCTTTGAACTTGATCCGATTTCAAACACGGGTGGTGGGATAGTTAATCCCTCACTAGGATCCTGAATAATCATTACTTCTTTCCCCTTAGCAGCAGCGGAGATACCAGGTTTGGTGGGTGTCATGACGACAGTAGTTTTAGACTTCTTGCAGGCAGGAAAGTCTAGAAGGTAGCTCAGGCTAAATTTTGCAAATGGTTCCTGTATTTTTGGTGCGGCGATCTTTATTACCATAAACGGAGCTTTCCCAAGGATGACCTCGAGATCTTCAAATCCGGCTCCAAATTTGATGGTAGGAGCGAGGTTACGGGCTTCGTGGCTCGTTGGGAGGTTGTAGGAAAAGGTCAGCGTCGGGTAGACCATTCCAGCAGGCTTGAAAACAAAAAGTTTCAGGGTTAGCTATATGGCAAAAAACCTCGTAATTTTTACTGCAAGCACTGTAAGTAGAGGTTGATCCGTAGACTGAGCGGGTCTTAATTTATGGGAATTTTTAAAATTTTGTTTAAGAAAAATCAAGAGGTGTAAAATTTAATTAATGTAAGAATATTTCAAAGTGCGCGCAGCACAACACGATTTGCAAAGTAGCAAATCAAATTTGGAAGGGAGATGTGAAGTATTTTAGGACCCAGTGCGGGGCCCATTTAGTGCAGACAATGCCCAGGTGGAGCTAGTCTACCGACACACTTATTGGGTGTCCGACCCCACATGAAAATTTAAAGAGTCCTTAATGGCCTTCTGAACCCTTCTTTTCAATGATGGTTGAACAGCTAGTCCTGAAGTCCAAAGAGTCAGCCATACTTTCTAAGATAAAAATAGGTAAAGTACGTCAATAGAAGAAGGGTAATTTGGTCCAAGAGGGACATGGACATATTACCGATGGTGTGAAGATAATATTTCTTGATTTGTATGGAGAGAAAAGATTGTCCCCAGTGATATCACCAGAAGCTGTCAGTGCTATTTTTGAAAGATGGTATAAATGGTCCCATGAAATCTAATCCCAAAACATCAAATATCTACTTCTAACACATAATTGAGGGGCATCTCATTCCTCCTAGAAATATTGCCTGCTCGTTGACATCGATCACAAATTTTGATATAAACATTAACATCTCTAAAGATTGTTCTCCAATAAAATTCATATTATAAAATTTTGTATGTTGTTTTATCAACACCAAAATGTCCCCCAAAATCAAAATTATGACATTTTTGGATAATTTCATAAGTTTCTTTTTAAGACACACATCTTTGAATAATATGATCCTGTCCTTATTTATATAAAAATGAGTTATCCCAAAAATAAGTCTTAGCTTCAGATATAAATTTTCCCTTCTATTGGTATGTCATTCCATATGGTATAATATCTCTAACAATGAAGTTCACAGTGTCGGCATACCATGAAACATGTCACTCGTTAATATTGAACAATTTTTCATTTAGAAAATGTTATGTAATTTCTTTTTCAAAATAGAATGGTTTTTCTATATCAAGCATAAATAAATGATCATAAATTTGATTCCCGGTTCCTTTCCTATCAACTATTTCAAAGTCAAATTCTTGCAAAAGAAGAACTCATCTTATCAATCTTGGTTTTGCATCATTCTTTTTCATTAAATACTTAATAGCAGAAAGATCTGTATGCACTGTACATTTAGTTCCAATCAAGTATGATATAAATTTGTCAAAAGCATATAATAATGCTGATAACTCTTTCTCAATTGTGTTATAATTAATTTGAGCTTCAATAACAGTTCTACTAGCATAGTAGACAACTTTGAAAATCTTATCATGCTTTTGTCCTAAAATAGCTCCAATAGCATCATCACTAGCACCACACATTAATTCATAAGATTTTTCCCAATTTAGTGAAATAATAATTGGTTTAGTGACTAATTTTTCTTTTAATAATTCAAAAGCTTTTAGGCACTCTTCATCAATATTAAAAATTACATCTATTTTAAGTAAATAGCATAGAGGCTTCGCTATTTTTGAAAATTTTTTAATATATCACCTGTAGAATCCAGCATGTCCTAAAAAACTACTAATCTCCTTTACACTTGTTGGGTAAGGTAAATTAGCGATCACTTGAATTTTTGCAGGGTCTACTTCCATACCATTTTTTGAAATTTGATGTCCCAAAACTATTCCTCCTACTACCATAAATTGACATTTTTCCCGATTTAGGACTAAATTTGTTTCATCACATTGCTTAAGAACTTTTGATAATGTTCTAAACATAAGTCAATGAAGTTCTAAACACTGAAAAATCATCCATAAAAAATTCAATCCCTTTTTAAATTAAATCATAAATAAATAACCATCGTACATCTTTGAAATGTAGCAGGTGCATTACATAAACCAAATGGCATTCTTCTAAAAGCAAATCTATCAAAAGTTGCTCTCTCTTGATCCTCAGGAGCTATTTGTATTTAGTGATAACCAATATATCCTTCCAGAAAAAAAAAGTATTTATGCCCAACTAGTCTATCCAACATGTGATCTAGAAAGGGTAGCAAAAAATGATCTTTCCTTGTGGCGAGAATTAGTTTTCTATAATCAAAGCATATTCACCATCCATTGATTTGTCTTGTTGGTATTAACTCATTATGTTCATTCAAAGTCATAGTCACTCCTTCTTACTTAGGAACACAGTGAATTGGACTAACTCGTGCACTATCTGAAATAGGGTGGATAATTCCAGCATTTAACCACTTTATAATTTCTTTCTTAACAACTTCTTTCATAATAAGATTTACTCTCCTTTGAGGATCAGCCCTAGGTTTGTAGTTCTATTCCATATTATTTCTATGCATACAAGTTGAAGGACTGATTCCTTTTATATCTGCAATTGTCCATCCAAAGGCTTTCTTATAACTCTTTAAAATCTTCATTAAACTCTCTTCTTCTTCTATAGTTAACTTTAAGGAATTTATAACAGGTAATTTAGATGAATCACCCAAAAGGGCATACTTCAAATGTTCAGGAAGCAACCTCAACATAAGTTCAGGAGGCTTTCAATTGATGAACAAAAATATGTATCTTTCTCTGCTGTGTCCAAAACTTGAAAACTTTCTCAAACATAATTTGGATCTTCCTTATATAAATCTTCATATTGATCTAATTCCTCTTCTTTTTTGTTCCAACTCTTTCATCTCAAATTTCTCTTCATAAGTTGTTTTGAAATGACATTCACTTAAATATCTTATAACAACCATTTGATAACTGTCGGCACTATTTTTGGTGTGGGGTTTGCCCGTAAGAAGCTGTCGGTCATCGGAATTGAAATCCCGTTGCCCGCTTCGGAAGGACGTTAAAAAAGTCGGGTTTTGAAAAAGATGAAGTCAAACCGACTTCATAATTTTCATAGTTTAGATGAAAGAGCACTTTATCTCAAATCTTGTATCTGTCCCGAAGGATAAACACAAGAATTGAGGCTGAGGCTCGATCAAATAAACTAAAGAAAATTATGACATNTCAAATGGTAAGGACATTTCAAAGATATTGGATTAAGAAGTGTGAATGGGATTGGTTCAAATTTGGAACATTTTGTTTTAGAGTCCAAAAGAGGAAACACTAGAGGATATCACTGATCCGAAGGAAAACTTCGGTGATTTCCCAAGCTATCCTATTATTTGGCTTCAACTTAGAAGAAATTCTTTAGATGTTTCATCCTGCAATTTTTTATTTATTAGGATTTACATTTGTGTGAAGCAATCAGCACAAATAACCTTGAAGATGTGAGGATTTTAAGTCATGACGAATGACTACCTCGGAGTCCTAAGACAGGTTAGGGCTTAGATTGTACAGATNTAGGTTTAGGGGACCATCTACATGAGTATCCCAAAAGATCCAGGGATCTAGGCTAGAAATTTGAGTTCAGAGTTGTGAGTGATTGTGAGTGCAGATGAGTGTAGTGAGTGCCTTAGCTCCAAACCAACACCCAAGGTCAACCCTAAGGTCCAGCAATCCTAAGGGTGACTTATCCTGAGTTTCCCCCACAGTGACCCCACCTACTAAGTACATAGAGGTTGAGAGCAATACGTGGAACTCCAGAGTTGAGTGAAGAAGAGGGTAGAATTTCTAATGGTGAGGGTTCCAAGTCTAGTTTTCTAGGAATAGTCAACGGGAAAAGTCCTATGGCTCGACCCTAGGCTACAAAAGAGGAAAAACTAAACCTCAACCAAAAATGAGGTCAACATTCTTTAATAGAAGAGATGGCTACCAACAATTTTCAATGGCCCTCTAAGCATGTAAATCCTAAAAGAGTAGCTAGTATCCATGATTATAATGTAATATCAATGTTAGTTTTGCACATTGCTGCAATATCAAAGAAATTAGATGATTATGGGATGAATTATTCTCCAACACCTCCTATGATGGAAGAAAATTCATCTGGGCAATTTTTGGATGTTCAACCTTCATATGAGATCTTAAATGCTATTGATAGACCCAATAACCCATATTCAAACTATTATAACACAGTTTGGAAGAATCATCCAAATTTTAATTGGAATAACAATTCTTCTACAAATCAACAATGCGCAAACAACTCAGTGAACCTATTAGGAAATTCATCCAACCAAGGAAATGTTAACTATAGACCTTCTTATCTTCCAGGTTTTAATAGTAATACTCAAATTAAGGAGAAGAAGTTGTCTACGTAAGAGATGATACTAAAAATTAAACAGTAACACTCAAATTAAGGAAAAGAAGTTGTCTATGGAAGAGCTGATATTAAACATGTCAAGGAAATCAATTACAAATTCAAGGAAATCAATTACAAAATCAAGGAACTGCTATTAAGAACACTCAAATTAAGGAGAAGAAGTTGTCTATGGAAGAACTGATATTAAACATGGGTCAACAGTTATAGAATCAAGATCAATTACAGATTCAAGGAAATCAATTACAACATCAAGGAACTGCTATTAAGAATATTGAAGTGGAAAAGAATTAGAAACAAGGGTGCAAAAAGAAAAAAAAATTGAAAAAGAGAAAGTGGATACCGAAAAAGAAAAGGATCATAGATACCCAGATTTAGAGTATTCATTTACACCAATAAAAATTACTGTGGAAAAACCTCCACGACCGTTTCCTCAAAGATTGAAGCAACACAAACAGAATAAACAATTTTCCAAATTTTTAGAAATTCTTAAGAAGTTAACGGTAAACATTCTCTTCGTAGAAGCTTTAGAGAAAATGCCCAATTATGTGAAATTTATGAAAG
>JXCR01100741.1:79982-90419 GCA_002079205.1 Phalaenopsis hybrid cultivar | reverse complement strand
AGCTATTTTCTGAATTTTTTAAATATCCTATTTATTTATTCAAACCGCGGGCTGACTGGATCCTCGGATCCGTCGAAAAGCCACGTGGCGCGCTCCTATTTGACGCCGCCTTCTGACTGAGCTGCCACGTGTCCCGCTGTATCGCCTCAAATGGTCATCCGACTTGATCTCCGCCGTTCATTCAATATACGCGAAGATGGACGACATCCGTTCATTGTCCCCGATAGCCTTAACGTAGAGCCGTCCATTTTAAAACCTTAAGATCTCTCTCATTACTTAATTGATTTTAATGATTATTTTTTTAAAATGCTCGTCTTAAAGAGAAGAACACATCCATATGGTAAACATGCTATGAAATCAAGCCATTATAAATGGAGAGCTCGTAAAGGCTCGGGAGAGTGAATGAGGTTATACCTTTGCTCCGAGAGGTTTCGCCTCAATCACAGATTCTTCACACCTTTGTTAGGTCTCAAAGAGGTTAGGGATGAAGCGCCTCAATCAGAGATTCTTCACACCTTTGTTATATCCCAAAGAGCTTAGAGATGAAGCCTCCTGCCTCCTTGGTGTAAAGCCTATGTATGATTTTGATCAAGGCCGATTTTGGGTGTTGATTGAGAGCTATGATAGAGGCTTTGTAAAGCCTATGTATGATTTCGATCAAAGCCGATTTTGGGTGTTGGTTGAGAGCTATGGTATTAAAGCCTATGTATGATTTTGATCAAGGCCGATTTTGGGTGTTGGTCTAGAGCTATGGTAGAGCCTATGTATGATTTTGATCAAGGCCGATTTTGGGTGTTGGTTGAGAGCTATGGTAGAGACTGTTTCAGAGGGAATTTTGGGTGTTGGTTGAGAGCTATGGTAGAGGCTATTTCAGAGGGGGAATTGATGGGGTTTGGCTTCTTTCACTGTTGTGAAGGTGTAGGACCAATCAATTTGGAGTTTGGTGCTGTGTAGGTTGGGATTGGGATTTCTCCTGGTTTCGGGCAGGGATTTGAGCTCAAAATTGGCTTGTCATTGTGGATTTTGAGAGGGGGAAGTGGATTTGAAATGTGCTAAGGGTCTCTCAAGGAAGCTCTCAGAGGAGTTTGAAAGGCCTTAGTGAAAATTTTTTAACCACACCACTATTCATGGCTTGAGCTCAAAATTGGCTTGCTATGGTGGATTTGAGAGGGGGAAGTGGATTGGAATGTGCATTGAAAGGCCTTAGTGAAAATTTTTTACCACACCACTATTCATGGTCGTGGGGTGGATTTTTTATAGAAATTGGCCATGTGGTTGCTTAGCTGGCCAATTGAGGGATTAACCTCACTGCTTAGGTGTCAAGCAGAGGAGCTCTCAGCTCAATATGGGCTGAGGTGGCCTCTTGGCATGAGTTTGGGTTTTAACCATGTGGGGGCTCACGATTTTGGGNTTTGGGTTTTAACCATGTGGGGGCTCACGGTTTTGGGCTTTAGCTTGGGTTAAGGTGGCTAACCAAGGCTTGGACCATGGTTAAAGCTTATGATGATTAGTAAAAATGGCACCATAGGGTATGGACATGTGGTATAACAAGTACATTGATTTAACTCCCTCCTTATCTCCTTAAAAAATTTTCTTAAAATTTTACCCATGGGATAAATATGAAGCTTAACCATGGGTGTATGGCTGGCTTTAAACTCAACCCTAGAGTCTAAGATGAAAATATCAAGCCTAACCATGGGTTGATGGCTGGCTTTAAACTCAACCCTAAGGTCTAAGGTAAGCTTTAACCATGGGTTGATGGCTGGCTTTAAACTCAACCCTAGAGTCTAGGATGAGTTATGGTAAGGTTTTAAACTCAACCCTAGAGTCTAAGGTGAGTCATGGTAAGGCTCATTTGATCATACCAAGCTTAATTGATTTGGATTTAACCTTAAGTCCAAGAAGGTGCATATAGCCAGATCTTGTGTTTGGGCTAGGTTAGACATGTCAATTGGCCCAATTAACTATGGAATTTGGTGTAGGAGACCATGAGGNCATGAGGAACAACTTTCATGAAGGGTGAAAGTCATTTTGAGGTCAATTGGTTAATCAATTTGGTGGATTTTTGGTTTTGGACCCATTTTAAGCATGTTGGGCTAAGTTTGGGTCAAACTTGGGCTATCCATGGGCTAAGTCCAAATTGATTGTTGTGTTTGATGCAAAAAATCATAATGAATAATTTTCATGAAAGAAAAAAGTTGTTTTGAAGTTGATTTGGTGGTCAATTTGGATGAGTTTTAATGGATTTAAATTTAGACCGCTAAGCTCAAACTGATTGTTGTGGTTGGTGAAGAATTTATTGTTTTATTTGGTGTAAAACATCATTATGAACAACTTTCATGAAGGATGAAAGCTTTCTTTGAGTATTTGATGGTCAATTTGAATGGATTTTGATGGGTTTGGATTTAGACCTAAATTAAGCATGTATGGCTAAACTTGGGCTAGCTTTGGGCTATGTCCAAATTAATTGTTTTATTTGATGTAAAACATCATGATGAACAACTTTTATGTAGGATAAAAGTTGTTTTGAAGTTGATTTGGTGATCAATTTGTATGGAAAGTTGTTTTGAAGTTGATTTGATGGTTAATTTGGATGAATTTTAATGGATTTGGGTTTAGACTCATTAAGCCCTTAAGGGTCAAATTTGGGTCAAACTTGAGCTAGCTTTGGGCTAAGCTCAAATTAATTGTTGTATTTAGTCACAATGACCTTATAAAGGATTTTCAACAAAAATTGGATACCAATTTGAGATCTAAGGCATTCAACTGTTGAGATTTGGGGTGTTAGCCAAAATTAGGGCTAATTTGGGGATTTTATCAAAGATGGTCAAATTGACCAAATTGGACCATGATGTAGTTGGAAAAAATGAAATTGGGAGTAGTTTGGATTTATTTGGGATTTTTGGGAATTTTTTGGAATTTTTGGATTTTTGGGCCATGGAGGGGCATTTTGGTAATTTGGCCATTTTTTATTTTTGGAATTTTTGGATTTTTGGGCCATGGAGGGGCATTTTGGTAATTTGGCCATTTTTGTTTTTGGGCCATGGCGGGGTATTTTGGTAATTTGGCCATTTTTAGAAATTTTTGTCAGTGGCAAATTTGGATGTATTCAAAGTGTTTGGAATAAGTTTTGATCAATTTTGGGTATTTTGGGCAAATTTAAGAATTTTGGCCAAATTTGGGTCCCAAGGGCAGTGAGGCAAATTGGACGTGCCTAGGTGTAAAAGGCCCAAGTTAGGCATTTCAAGTAGAATTGGATAAATATCCATTCTAAATGAGTCATAAACCAATGCATTGTGAAGATATAATGTACCCTAGTTCCAAGTCAACACTTAGGGTCAATCCTAAGGCCAAATAGCCCTATAGGAACTCTTCTTGAGCTTCCCCCATAATGATCTTACTTACTAAATATCAGAGTCAATCCTAAGGCCAAGTAGTCCTATAGGAACTCTTCTTAAGTTCCCTCATAATGATCTTACCTACTAAGTGCTGAGTCAACACCCAGGATTGACCCTAAAGCCAAGTAATCCTATGGGGATTCTTCTTGAATTCTTTCATAATGATCTTACCTACCAAATGCTAAAAGTTAGGACCAATATGTGGAACTTCAAGTTGAGTAAAGAGAAGAGTTTTGAGTTTCTAATGATGAGGGTACCCTTTCTATTTTTCTAAGACTAGTCTATAGGAAAATTATATGGCTAGACCTAGGCTACTAAAGAAATTTCTAGACCTCAACAAAAAATGAGGTCAACATGGTGTTGACCGAAACAGTCCATATCAATCAAATAAAATTATCAGTTTGTCAGTAGTTTTGAAAAGAAGAATATGATTATACCATATTAGGTAACTTATTTTTTGATTTTCAAAGACTGTCCGGGTTTTGAGTGTCATGATTTAAGGAGTCAAGAAAATATATTATAGGAAGGCCATAGTTACTTTTTAGGAAGGTCTTATATCCTACAATAAAAAAGAAGATGACTGTAATGTTCTACTGAAGGAGGTCTTATGTCATCTCTCATAGATGTTAAATGTTTGTTCTGGAAGAGGAATGCTATGCGACTTACAATTTATTCCAAAGAAAGAAGCAAAAGGACTATCACAATTCCATGGCAGGAATGTTTTACATCCGGTAGCCAGAAGAAAGTAGATGTCATAGCCCATTTAAGGAGGTCTTACACTACTTTTCAAAGATGTCAAATGTCAGTATTTGTTAGTTTTGAGAAGGAATAATACACGACTTACATCATATCCTAAAGGAATAACTATAGGAAAGCCATATTTTCATGTCAAGAAGGTCTTAAATCCAATAGATAGAAGGAGAGTAGATGTCATAATCCATTTAAGGAGTTCTTATACTATAATACAGAGATGTCGAATGTCGGTGTCTGTAGGTTTTGAGAAGGAATGCTATGCAAATTACATCCTATATCAAAGAAATAATTATAGGAAAGCCATAATTCCTTGTCAAGAAGGTCTTACATCCAATAGTTAGAAGGAGAGTACATGTCATAATCCATTTAAGGAGGTCTTATACTACAATCCAAAGGTGTCAAATGTCAATTTTTGTCAGTTTTGAGAAATAATGATATGCGACTTACATCCTATCTCAAAGAAATAACTATAGGAAAGCCATAATTCCATGTCAGGAAGGTCTTACATCCAATAGTTAGAATGAGAGTAGATGTCATAATCCATTTAAGGAGGTCTTATACTACAATCCAGAGATGTCAGATGTCAATGTCTGTGAAAATAAATGAAGATAAATGTATTGTCTCAAGGTTTTTTGTTTTTTTAGGATTTGAGATTGTTATTATGTGAAGTTTTTGTTCATTTTGAAACTATAATGGCGTTTGTTTTGGCCTTTTTGGACCTGTACAAGCATCATTAACAGTTAGGGATTTTGTCTTTTATAGTAAAACCATTCTGTCTTTATCTTACTACAAAACATATCATAAGATAACATACAGGATGTCGATACTTCATCATATGTCATATCAAAAATGTGTGTGCTTTGCTCTGGGCCGTCATTGAAAAGACGGCCCAGAGCAAAGCACACACAATTTCAAAAAAAGAATAGAAGTCTGTTGTTCGACATTTTTTCTACAAATGACAGATTAATGTAAACATGTCAGATAGGGTTTTATATCAATTTGTTAATGTGGATGTCTTCAAAGAGACAAAATTGAAAGAGGTCAAATTCATTTTATTATTATTTTCCAGTATATAATTAATTCATTGTTTGTCATGTTGCATAATATTTTTTCAAGTACCGCCCATTAATTGGGGGTAGAATTCTTTCTCCTTGATAATTAATCAATTAATAGGATCCTCCCGAGTATGTCTGTTCAACTACATACGGGCCCTCCCACATTGGTTTGAATTTTCAGCTTATTTTTACGTGAGCTAGGATAGGTCTTCGAAGCTCTATGACCAGATCCTCGATTTGAAATGTACTAAGACAGAACAATTTTTGATGGGCCCATACCATTTTTGCTTGATATAATTCAAGATTCTGCTGAGCTTGCAGATGTTTGCCCTCTAGACTCTCAAGTTCTTCAAGTCATAATTTTGCATTTTCCTCTTCTATTATTTTTTTTGCAATCGCAACACTAAGAGAGGGAATTTGCACTTCGAGTGGCAATATGGCTTCAGAACCATATTCCAAAGCAAATGAAGTTGACCGTATCAATGTTTGGTACATAGTTCGGTAAGCCCATAGAGCCTCTATCATTCGCACATGCCATTATCTGGGATTGTTACTCGATGTCTTTTTCAGAATTTGTACCAATATTTTATTAAAAGCTTCAGCTAAACCATTGGCTTCGGGATAGTAGATTGTCGAATACCTCAAGTCTATCCCATGTCTTTGAATAAAACTGTTCATTTTCATATTTTTGAAAGCAAGCCCAATGTCTGATATAACTCATCGACGAGTTCCAAATCTGTAGACGATATGTGTCTTAAAGAAGTGGAGAACTTCTTCTGCTTTGACCTCTCTGAGCGGTATCGCTTCTGCCCATTTGGAGAAATAGTCTGTAGCAGCTAAAATGAATCGATGTCCTTTAGATGAGGGAGGTTCTATAAGGCCCACTATGTACGTACCCAAACATTCAAATGGCCAAGATGCAATTTTTAGGTGCAATACATTTGGCGATTGATGTAAGACCACCCCATTTATTTGACATTGATAACACTTTCTTGCAGTTTCAAGACAGTCGATCATCATTGTCGGCTAGTATATAGCATGTAAGGAAATGATCCTGTATATAACATGTACGATAAAATATTTTCTTGACTATTGTTGTGATTGGAAAGGCTTGAAAATCTCTTATGTTCTTGGTGGATGAGAATGGGATCTTCTTACTGATAGATTTGAGGAGTTTCATTGTATACTACCTGTGGTTCTTGGCATCAATTTTTTTTTTTAATCTTTTTGCATTGTTTTAATGATTGATTTGGAATGTTTCTTGAGGGGCTGGATAAGTTAAAAAAAACTGATAAAAAATTCTTCTGAGATTTACATTTTTCTGGAATTCTTGAGGATACTTTTCTTATGAGATTTAGGCTTTAGTCTCTTGATGTTGAAATAATTAGAATGTGTGCATATTTGCTTTATCCCACTTCAAGGCATGCTTCTTTATGAGGCATTTGGAGTCTGGAATCAATTCCTATATTATTTTTTTTATGATACTGATCAAAGAATTGTCTTACCATAAAGTATTAGTTATTGATGCTTACATCTTGCTAATGGAATATTACAGTGAATTTATTCAGAATTTGTGGAGATATTTTGGTCTTCTTGATAATGTATGAGTAGACTGTTGGAAATCATGGTTATCCTGTAATTTTCATTACAATAGTGGAGAATTTTAGGTGCATATATTATTGTTCTTACCATCCTTTATTGTTTTTCCTTGGGTTAGAGCTAAAAAGAACCTGTAATCATGCCTTATTTCACTCCTTCGTTGATAGGAAGAAAGTTGCAGATATTATTGACTTGTTGAAACTGATATTTTTGTAATCTTGAAATTATTATCTCGAGAACATTGTTATGTTATGCCATGATTATTTCAATACTAGAAAGATTTTCATATTTACAATATGATTCTTATGTATTTGCCTATCAAATAATTAGGCTTTACTCCTTTATATACTCATTATTGCAATGGAAAGAAATTCCAATGATATTTTCAATATGTTATAAAAAAAAAGTTGGAGAAAGGGTTCAGGAAATGATGATGTAAAGGTGTAAAGTTCAGATGTTAGATCTGTCAATACATAAGAATCCAATGGTAGATTTGAAAAATATTGGAGTATGATATATTATGCCTTATTAAATATTTCTGTCCCAATATAATATATTGATTAAATTAGGATTCTGTGTTTTAAGCAGAATCAGTGAAGAATTTCATTTAAATCTTTATGTATTCATATATCTAATACCTAGATTTTAATTATACATGCAAAATGAGGTATAAATGACTTGGGGTAAATGTTAGGTGTTAGATATGTAAGTATATATATAATTAGCTAGTATACATGTAATTACATATAGAAATTCTTGCTCATTTTAAACAGATTCATTTAAAAAAAAAATCTGAAATAATTATGAGATCTGAAGTTCAATGCAATTATTCCATGAAAATCAAAAGTGATAAGAATTATAATAGGAAATAATTTAATCCTATAACAAGTTATGAGGAATAACTTATTTTCTTAATATAAAAAGATATTTCCTTTCCTATTTCATATTTATTCCCTTTGATTAGAAATTATTTGTTTTCCTATTTTACGTTATTTCCTATATCACCTAATAATTAATATGAATTGATTATTAGAGATATTATGTGATATATCTTTCTTTTCATATCATTTCCTTTTTATTATTTTTCCTATTTTAAGATTCTTGTATGGGTTATTTATACCCTCGTTCATATCAATGAAAAAATCAAGCATTCCACAGTATTCAACATTAATTTGAATTTCAAAATTGTATCAGAACTTAATTTCGTACTCTAGCCACCGATATTCCTCAATGAATTGTCGGACTCGCTTCCTACCATTCTCTATGCAAGAAGGGAGGGGCACTCATCTTGGTATTTGAACAAATTTTTTTCTCCATGCAAGCTTTTTCTGCTGGCCGGCCTTTCTTGAACCGGAAGTCACGTGACCTACTCTTCTTATTTCGCTCCTCCTTCGCTCCCTCTTCGCAACGCCAACTTTGTCCACTGGTGTTGCTCGCCGCCAACCTTTCCTCTTCCTCATCCCTTGGCGGCATGAAGGTTACGTCCCCATTACACTTAATTCCCACTAACTTGCAGCCCAGCTAGCAGAATTGTAAGGGATCGAGCAGGGATTGAGCGCAGATCTCACACGTGTCTGGGGATGCACCCTTACCGCTAGGATGTGTTTGGGGGTGAGGAAGAGCACTCTTGCATTGTTGATCACATATGTCTGAACTCCCCCAATCTCCAGAACCTTATGGATCTCTGCCACATAAACCGCATTGTGGAAAGATAACCTTTGTATCTGAATCACGCAATGTTCGGCATGTCTCTACAAGAAACAATAGAGGCAGAATGTACCAGAGTCGGTGTTCCCGCAGTCAATACAGAACATGTTGCACTCGTTTCGCCAGAGATATCACTATTGTAGATCGAACAATGCTGGTAAAATCCATCGCAGGCCCTTCCTACTGCAATATTTTTTTTTCTTCCCTGCCAAAGTGTCAGGGAGAGCTGTGTTTCTAGCCAGCCATTTCTCCAGCACTACTTCTTTCTTTCCTGCCCAAGCATTAGGGGGAGCTGCATTTCCAGCTAGTCATTTCTCCTGCAGTATTTTTTCCTTCACTGGCCCAAACGTCAAGGGGAGCTCTGTTTACAGCTTTCCTTTCTTCCTCTGCTTTCTCTATAAGTAGAATTTACTGGGTGTGATTTACATGTTTTTTTTTTCTGCAGCCAATGACCACCGAGGTCAACTAAAAGTCAGCTTTTGTGTAGGTTGTCTCTTTCCCTTCAAAACTCAAAATTCAGTCAAGTCTGAATCTCTCTTCTACGACGAAACATATGGTAGTCAAAACTCAAAATTTAGCCAAGACTAAATCCAGCAAATTCATCCAAGCCTGAATCTCTCTTCTACGCTGAAACATATGACTGACAAAACTTAAAATTCAGCCAAGCCTGAATCTAGCAAATTCGATAATCCAAATGACCAATTTTTCTTCACTACTCAGCAAGTTAGGAATTATTAACATACATTCCAAACTTGAGGGAGAGTGTTAAGAATTATAACAGGAAATAACTTTTAACAAAAAGATTTCAAAGGGTTTTATTTATGTGAGAATATGAAGATTTTCTTTCCACCATAACAATGAAAGCACTATGATTAAATGTACTTATTTCTTTCACACACAAGTAATGTACTTACATGCAGTTTTGAATGAATTTTGGACTATTTACATTCATAATATTGAAAATATAATGTATATGTGCCTAGTTTCTCGCTCCTTGTATTTTTACACGTATAATACTTAAGTTTCAAATGTGTGTTTACACATATTTATATAATCTTTATATATCAAAATGTATAATTCTTAGTTTGTGATCATATAAGTAAGAATCTCCATGATCTTTAAGTATTTATCAATCTAATAAACTTCAGATGAAGGTTTGGTTAGCTTTGGAGTTACAATGTATATATATATATATATACATATAAAATAAATATATTTATAGATTTTGTATTCTCTCATACGCTAACATTGATATAAAAAATTTAAATTTAAAATATGTATATATACAAATTTTTGTAATAATCTTTATTTCTTCATATGTAACACCTAAATTTAATAATATACATGCAGATTTTCCCTATTATGTGAGAAAGCATTTATATTATCTTCATTCTACAAGATACACATAAGCAGATTTTTTTACCTTATAAGTTTTCATGTTTACATATATACAACCCAATATTTTTTATTTATTTACAAATTTAATATTAAAACTTTGCTTTTACATTTATATCACTAGTATCTTTCATGTCATATAAAATGGTTGTCTTTACTCAAAATCCTTAAATGGTGAGATATACTTCATACACACTACCTCATATTTTGATAAAGTGGCAAACATGTATAAAATAAAAGTTAAATATCAGATTAATGGATGCTGTAAAAATTGATGAGCATGTATGCAAGCATAGTCTCAGTTTGCAAAGAGGATCTTAAGTTTGTCAAGTCCTCATATTAAAGAAATACTTGTAGGCAGTTGTTCTTTTTCTTATTATCCTAATATACTCATAAAATATGCTCACAAAAGCCCGAGACTAGTGTGCTTTGCACACATGTGAAAGGTTTAAGTGTTGTTTCTTACAATACATAAGAATTTTGTCATATCAAAATAATATATTCTATTATCAAGTCATTTGGTGAATAAT
>JXCR01100741.1:58699-79923 GCA_002079205.1 Phalaenopsis hybrid cultivar | reverse complement strand
TATATATATATATATATATATATATATATATATATATATATATATATATATATATATATATATATATTATATTCCCAAAAAAATTATGAATGGTTTTCTTCATGTTTTCTATAGATTTGTTGGGAGTTTAACCTGTAAGTTTACAAAAAGCTATGGCATATTTACATTTTCAAATAAATGCTTTAGGGATCAAGTATAAATTTGGTGGATAACTGTGAATGAACAAGCTATGTAATCTGGTTAGCCTTGTATAAAGTATATTTAGATGTGTAGGCTTGAACTATGTACTCTTCTTATGGCCTTATTTGAGAGTTTGTGATATTTTATTTTATAAATATTTAAGCATCTCACCCCTACCCTACACATTTAACTTTTAAGGTTTGTGTTCTGTATTAATTATTGAAGTGACTTGTTGTACAAAATTGCTTAAATATTGTTTTAATTCTTCTCATTCTATGGTTGTAAATATCTAAATTATTGGATATGAATACGAATATCATATAGGATTATGAGTTGGAAATATGGGGTTGAGGACAATGATGTAAAACTACATGCATGCTTATATAGCTGAAATTATAAAGCAATATTTAATTAGTAGTTGCCCTTTTCACTTCTATAGGTTGTTGATGGCTTTAACCTCAACTTTTGATGACTTGTGAATTGTTTCTTTAAAGTATTGATTGTTGGAAACTTTGGATGATTTGTGAATTGTGGTTTTATATTATTGATTGTTGGAAACTTAGAAATTACAAAAAAAAAAAAAACATTACATACATATATCACATGTGGCTAAGGATTCTTACTTGTTCACTTGTCAATATTGCTAATAGAGATTTGAAGTTGCCTAAACTAAGAGTGTTTGGCTGGTGGCGGCTATTCAATATTGGTATATAGACTTTGTTTCCTCAGTTGTCTGTGAGATTGTGACAAAGGAAAACTCTATAACTGGGCCCATCTCCAATTTAAATTCTTATACCCCTCCTGGTTTTCTATATGAATGTCACTTAACTCTTTGTGAAAATATGCATGCTCCAGCTTTCATATTTAAATTTTAAATATTTGTCTTACCCTTTCTCTTTTATACACTTTTATTATATAATTGTAATTTGATTTATATCATCATCTGAGACGGCAGGTACGTACTGATCTTTCTTCTTTTACTACACTTTAATGTACATATTTGTTCATACTTATACTGTTATTACTGCTACTCTTTACTGCTTTTTACTCTTTACTGCCTTTTACGCTTTACTATTTTTTTACCCTTTACTGCTCTTAATACATGCTTTTATAAACCCCAAGTTAGCAAACATAGGACACATGTTTAGGATTGGAACCCTATAACACAACCAAAACATAGTTTTTAATTTCGATACCTTTTAAAATTCTATAACAAAATATTTTCAAAACTACAAATAATGTTTTAAACTTCAATAAAATAACTATAATATAATAATAATTAACCATTTTGGATTTACAAGAATCCCTCAGATGAGATAACCTAAGGTTGTTAATGAGAATTCTCTAGTCTAAATGAGTCTAACAACTCATTTAAACTAAGTAAATTAAAAATTAACAGTGATGTCGTGATGATGGAACCGTGAGATCTTAAACAGTATCGCTTAATATAAATTAAAATCCTCATTTTTCCTTCAACAATGACAAAAACCAATTCAAAATACATTGTACAAGAACACATTAAATATCTGGAATAATTTGTTTAAGATATATTCTCTCTCCTCTCTCCCCTCTTCTCGAAACAAGATAATGATGTGGTCAAGTGATGATTCATCTCCAAGAAGCAATCAAGACCACAATAGAAGGCTGAAGGAGGAAGCTCATCTGAACTTACATAAACTTAAATAACATACACCTACAGAACTTAGATGTTGTTTGTTTGGTACAATGTAAATCCTCACAGTATCTTTTAGGACTTTGTACTATTGTGTATCGTGCGATAAAAGTCCTAAACTATTTAAGATTCTGAGGTTGTTGTTTGGTATGACATAAATCATCCTATTTTCATGGGCCACTTACATATGACATGTAAACATAAGTCCCAAATATCTATATAATTTATAGGACTAAAATATTAAATGTTTTCTCCTTCAAAGACGTAAAGCCAAACCATAGGTTAGTTTGAGATGTCACTGAAGCTTCTTCAGTGTCTTTGACATCTTCTACTCTTCACTTCTTTGGGTTTAAAAAATAACTATTTCACATTGAATCTCTCTCATTTGAATTTCCTATATGAAATTATGGAAACCTAAACACTAAATTCTTGAAAACGAACCCCCCAATCCTAATTAAGAGTTTTCTTAGGTGACCTTAGTTTTCTAAGATGTGATTAACTATAGGGGCTTGCCTATATAGGAAATTAAGAACCTAGATTAATCTAAAGTCTATCTAATTTGTATATTAGATAAGGGAATTGTTGGTTATAAAATTTGCAAACCAAAATTGAGCAATAGAGTTTTAAGTTAAGCCTACTAACATTTGATACACTCATCTTTTGAGATGATATATCATTTTTGGTATTGTGCTTAGCTACTAAACTATTATATGTATGAAATCTATTTGGTATTAAACTATAAAGAAAACTACTCATAATCTATGGAGTAAACACAACCACACATGAGTTTAAAAGTAAAAATGATGCACACAAACAAGAAATCTAAATTAAAACCAAATGTAGTCACAAAGATAAACACTTATCTCAAATTCTCTCCACCAAAATAAGAAATCTTAAATTAAAACCAAATGTAGTCACAAAGATAAACACTTATCTCAAATCCTCTCCACCAAATGTCTTAAAGTTCCTTTGAAATCTCTTCATTCACAACACAAGCTAACACTAAAAAAAGAGTGGCCGACAGCGGCGACAGCGATGGACGGCGGCTGCGGCGGTTACTAAGATGAATGGTTGCTGTGGATGTCTAATGGTTGGCCTCCTTCGGCGGTTGGCTTTGATGATCCAAGTTTTCTTTAATAAAAATCCAAAAGGTGCCTTGATGTCTCATCAAAATTTGTCTCCACTCAATGAATCTTCTAGAAGTTACCTCCTTTCAAAAGCCAATTAAATGAATTTTCGTGTCCATGGTCAATTTCCCATGTTTTTACCAAGGGTTGCTTTAAAATCCTCTTTAAAAATTTGTTCAAATTCAATAAATCATCAAATAACTATTCTGGAACTTAAGTGCGGCGGGGTACTTAGCGCTTTGACGCTAGTGCTGGGTGCTTAGGCGCTCCAGTTCATTTTTGCACCTTCATCATTTTTGCTCTAAATTTTGATCTTTTTTCACTAATTTTAGCATTTTTCAGTCATTTGATTGTACCTGAAAGAAAACACACAAATACATTTCATTAAGGAGTAATATGTCAAAAATAAGTATAAAAATTTATATAAAAACACTATATATTTTAAGTGCATCAAAATCCCTCAAACTTAACCTCAAGAGACACTTCAATCTTTAAATACTAAATTTTTGATGTAGAAATATAGTAGTCTAATTTAGAAAAAATATTAGTAAATGAGACTGATACTGGTGCATTTAGTGTGTTAGTTTTCCAAATAGTTTTCAATATTACAAAATACACATGGTAGATACAATAAAAATTATGCAAATTAATCCCAACAAAGTAACTTCCATTAATATAATTTTATCTTTAATTATATTTAAACTGCCTAATCTCCTTTAAAAATAACGTAAGTATACCTATCGCTTAAGTAATAAAGGGCTCTAATGGAGTTCTAGATATCATTCCCAAAGAAAAGTTAGAAATGTGTGTCAATAAGTTTCTTCGACTATAATGTAAAGTAGTATTTTAGAAATACAAAAAGTAAAGTGCTAAGTTTGAATATTAAGTAACAAGTGACTACTAATTAAAATGCAGTGGAAAGATAAAGTTAACTAAACTAAATGCTAAAATTTCAAAAGTAAATTTACAAAAATTAAAATTAAGATGTTGTGATGAAAAGTTTAAATTTAAGAAAGCATCCTTCCCCTTTACAATGAGTATATGGTTTCTCAAGAAATTAAAATCATTTGAAAAAATATATAAAAGTTATTTTGTGCCAAATAGGAGCAATCCTATTCTTTACCCTATTCTAAGTCCATAAAGAACATTGACTAATACATAGTTTGGTCTCTAATACCGTAGTTAGGTTGGGAGGATACTGGCTACCACTCAAGAGCTCCCACTACTCCCTCCCCTGAGGATAACAATCTCGCATCAGTTTCTAATCAACTGGACCAAATTGGAGATTTTAATTTGTCACCTTAAAATATCCAATTTTGCATCCAACAAATTATATTTCCCAATTTGTTTTCACCCAATTCCATGGATGAAATACTCTCCCATAAAATTAAATGTGATTCTCCCAATGTTGTAAAAATCATAGCTCTTTCAGAACATATGTTTCTCAACACATTTCGACATTTCAACTAGCCAGATCAAAAAGTAAATAAAGATCGACATTTAAATCATCACAAATTATTGACATTTAAAACCATATAAAACAAAATCAATTCTTTACAAAACCATATCTTCAAAGTAGGCTACTCAGAATTCATGAGAGGGATATGACAAAACACGGATTTCATATGTAAAAACAAGTTTACAAAACAAAATAAATAAAGTACACAATTTATCTCACAGTACTTCCCAAGCAAACTCCTATAAGTTCTCTCCAAGCCTTTCTCTCTTTACAAACACTCTTAATTCTCTCTTAGAAGTGTAATAAAGAAGAAATCTCTCAACTTCCCTATCCTCTTACAATACTTGAAGAAAATCTCCAAGCCCTTGAATTTCTCTCTCTCTAACTCTCCTTCATGCCACACAGCCCATGCCAAACTCCTATCTTCTTCAAGGCCTAGACTTCCCTCCAAAAAGAATTTGAAATTCTCCCAAAATTCTATCCAAAAGTTAACTCTTTTGAATTCAAAAGACATATCCATTGATCCAAGAGACATATCCCTTCATAAAAAAACTTTCCAAAGTGTTTAGATGCATTGAAGTACTCCAAGGAGTGTTTGGAGCAAGTGTCTTTTTGAAAATTTGTGCAAAATTTTTCTCGAACCCCCTTAATCCGAAAAAAAAACATCCCCGACGCATCTGACACCAAATATGGCGCATCATGGACCCACTCTCTGTCAAATGGTGCATCTGGTGCCAATCTGGAGCATCATGTGCCAATTTGCTGAGGGTCATGCTTCTGGGTTTTGGCGCATTTGGCGCCAATCTAGTGCATAATGCGCCAAAATTTGAAACTTTTCTGTTTTGGCTCCGAATTTTTTCCTTTTTGTTGCTTTTGCTACAAATGTCTAAAATTAATATACATGCAACAAAAACATGAAAAAACCCTTCTTTAAAGTGCAATATCACAAAAAATAAGCATAAAATTAACTTTTTAATCATTTCATTTCTTTTTTTTTTAAGTGAGGATTACTACATCTGGATAGTCCTTAATTGTTTTGAACTTCACTATCCTCTTCTTAAAGTTAAAACTCCTTAACTTTCTTCACTTTGTAAATTCATATTAGTTTATGATTTTCATAAAGTCTCATTCTTTTCTTCTTACATGAATCTCTAAAATTCTTAAGACTTCAACAATACAATTTCCTTTATTTTAATAAAAAAAATTAGTCTTAACTTATCATACCAAATAACTTTAACATTAGAATTGACCTTCATTATAAAAAACTTTTATCTAAATTTATTATAATATTCATAAACTTAAGTATAGTCATTTAAAGTTTAATCTTAATATCCCAGGTCAGGTTAAATTAATTTTAAAAATATCGTTACTTAAGGAGAAATAAAATTTAGTTTACATCTTTTTAAAAGAAATTTTTTCATCCCCCAAAAGTTAAGTTTTTAAGTACTTTAAAATATTTTAGTACAAAATTTAGTTGGTGAAAGAAAACAATAAATGCATGAAAATAAAAACAAACCTGTAGAGGGTTTCTGACTATGAAACTGGGCTCTGGTATACTGCAGGCACTAAATTTAAAATACATAGACATAATATATTATAAAGAATTTGTTAAGATTTAAGAACAGAAACAAAATCTGAAAATACTAAAAGTGCAGAAAAAATAAAAATCTTCTATTACTATTACAATTTTAAATCCACGGCAAAAAAATAAAAATTTTTACTACTACAGTTTTAAATGCCAACCAAATAAAATCCAAGCAACCTACAAAGAAACAAACAACTAAACAAAACAAATAAACTAACTCCAGAAAATATCTATCTTCATCTCCTCATCATCATCTTCTTCTTCCTCTTCTTCTTCTGCTTCATCATGACTAGGAGCACATTGAGTAAAGCTGGGGAAAGTAAGAAATTCCACGTTGTATTCACCCCTAAAATACCTCACCATAGCATCCTCAAAAGCTATATCATGCTGAAATTTCCTCTGCTGATACTCATCATTATAAGCATTTCTTGCTCCAATCTCTCCAATCTGATTTTGAATATTTAATATATCTAATTATTGAATCATGAGTTGGTTCATAATGTTTTCTAATGATGCAGGGTAAGAAGTAGATGCCACTGCAGCTGATGTAGAGGTTCTATCACTTCTTCCACCCCTATATTCCAAAAATGATTCAACTCTCTGAATCATATGCTTCCCAATAGGATTTTTTGGTTGTAATATTTCTTAATTTTTTGGGATTCTATTCCTGATTGTTCACAAAGAGTGAAAATTGGGGCAAGGTAACCCAAACCACTAGCTGTAGAGCTCTTAGCTATGCTCCATGCATGATGAACTATAAGAGCACCAACATTTTATGCTTTCATGTTCTGAATGCAATAGTTCAATTAGCTCTATCCTTCGTCACATCAACAAGATAATTTGTTGGGAGTAATGTAGCATAAATGAAGTGGTGCCATACCTTTTGCTGATTAGTCAACATGGAAGCAGAGAAGTTAACTATCTTTTTATTTTTAATCCTCCATCCTCCTTTACCATCAGTCAGAAAGTCAATCGCTTCATCCAGTGATGAATTAGTCATCACAAATGCAGCGTATTCAACTAAAAATACATTCCTCAGCCCATAAAAAAGCAATGATCCTTTTGACAGTATATTTAACTTGCTTACCTCTCATAAGAATGTGATCGCCATCAGTAAATCTAAAGTTGACATAAAACTCCTGAATCATTGGCATAATCACTACTGCAGTGAAGTAGCAAAATCGTTCCCAATTTCTAGCAAGAATTAACCTCTTAATCTCGCCACTCGATTTAGCAAATGCCCGTTCCTGAATCAATCTTATTGATTCAATTTGAGTGTTATAACTGTGTTTAGCCTTCAAATTAACAAATCTTCTTGCATCAGAATCATCTGACCTTCCTCTCCTTACTCATTGAGCCATTTGAAAATATACCAACATCCAAATAAATCCTAAATAAATTACAAAATAAAAAAATCTAACTTACTAAGTATGATTATTAGGTAGGAAAGTTTTCACCATAAGTTTTCTTCAAGATTTTTCATCAAAAAACCCAATTTTTGGATTTCCATAATTTAGGAAAAAACCATGGTGAAAATAAAAATTTATAAGTTAAAGTGAAGCTCTTACCAAGAGAAGATGAAATCTACAATTTTTAACATCTGAAATCCTCACTATTGCGCCCAATGTGAAGACCTAAGTCAAGGTTTAGTGGTAGGAGACGACCCAAGAAGTAAAAATGGAGTTTTACTTTGCACTTTCAAGGTTTTTTAGGCAATCTGGTGTTTTAAGGAATTTGGCTCATCATGCGCCAACTCTCTATAATCTGGGGTATCATACGCCAACGCCTTAACTTTTCCAAATTTTATTTTTTTTGTGAAAATCTGCTCCGTACTAATTTATATCTACCTCTAATTAACTCAAATGAACCCTTATAAGTATAATTAAACATTACTCTAACATACATCTTTCACGAACAAAACAAAACTCACTTTTATATATAAAATCCGCGCTACTACAAAATAACATTTATCAAGCCAACAAACATCTAATTCAGTGTTTAAAGCAAACAAAAACATCCCAACACTGAAATCTAAACATCAAAATTCTAAACACAAACATCGATATATTTCAACAATAAAAGTAAATGCAATCCAACACATCAAACAACTAAAACAAGCAGTACAAAATAAAACATTTCGTACATAGATTAAGTTCAAACATCTTCTTCACTCTTGTCCTCCTGGATATCTCCCATAGATTGGCAGTGCACATACAAGTTGTAGAAGGGTCGATAATGAAACTCATTAGTCGAATCCTCCCCAATCCAAGCATGTTTCTTGAACATACGTACCAAGACATCTTTAATGCAAACAGTATGCTCAAAATGTTCTTTAAGTCACCAATCCAAGTGATCCAATATTTCAGAAATATTCCCAATTGCATGCATAAGATTATGCACCTCTTTTTCTAACTTTTTGACCTTTTATAGGGGTAAAATTTGCGTAATGGCAGATAGGAACATTTTCAATCATAAACATCTCCTTTATTCTTGAAGGAGTGAATTGCACAAACCTGCCTCACATATAGACAATTCCTTGGTTGATTCAATGTAGATTTGTATAAAAATCTTTCACATAAGGGCGACTACTGCGGAAGTAGTGTAACAAAGCACTTCCTAACGTCTCTACGCAATAATCTCTTGAACTCGAGTATTTAGTGTATTGAATCCTAGAATCACAAACCCCCTTTCTTTTATTAGCATCTTCTTCACTAGAACACGATCATGCGACTTGTGTGCATTGAAACTGACAAACTTTTTCCAATTGAAAGACAACATTCGAATTGAAATCTAATCCCTCATCCCTCGTTTTCCCCCTAAAATGGACTTTTAAATAAGTTTTTTGGAGTATTAAAGAGAAGAACCCGCCAAAAACCACCAAAAAGTGTCTTTTGAAATATTTTANTTCTTGAAGGAGTGAATTGCACAAACCTGCCTCACATATAGACAATTCCTTGGTTGATTCAATGTAGATTTGCATAAAAATCTTTCACCATAAGGGCGACTACTGCGGAAGTAGTGTAACAAAGCACTTCCTAACGTCTCTATGCAATAATCTCTTGAACTCGAGTATTCGGTGTATTGAATCCTAGAATCACAAACCCCCTTTCTTTTATTAGCATCTTCTTTACTAGAACACGATTATGCGACTTGTGTGCATTGAAACTGACAAACTTTTTCCGATTGAAAATCCCAAATCTAGCAAAATTTTTAGAGTGGGACAACATTAGAATTGATATCTAATCCCTCCTCCCTCATTTTCCCCCTAAAATGGACTTTTAAATAAGTTTTTTGGAGTATTAAAGAGAAAAACCCGCCAAAAACCACCAAAAAGTGTCTTTTGAAATATTTGCAGTCATTTTTCATCTTCGCAGTGCATCATGCTCCAGCTCTCTGGAATTTGATGCATCATGCGCCAGTTCCAAAAATTTGCATTTGTGATTTAGATAAAAAATTCTTAATTAGTCCATAAAATTAGTTAAATAAAGATGTTTTTAAAATTTCTTTATTAAATACACAGGCTCTATGAAAACACAAATATAAATATATGTAAAATATTCTAAAGAAAAACTCAAAAAGCAAAATCAATAATGACAAGTATTGGTTTCCTCCCACAAAGCACTTGGTTTAATGTCGTCAGCCTGACATTCCCAGTATTTATTCTAGGTGACCTAACATTATAGTTTCATTAAAAACTGGTCTTTGACCATAAAAATATGATTTCAATTTGTGTCCATTTACTTTAAATATTTTTCCAGTCTTAGGATCTTCAATATTAACAGCTCCATAGGTATAGACTTTTACAACTTTGAATGACCCTTTTCCACCTAGACTTCAGTTTTCCAGGAAATAATCTCAATCCTGTATTATATAATAAAACTTTCTATCCATGTTTAAATTTCTTTTTTATTATCTTCCGAACATGTCATTCTTTCATTCTTTCTTTATAAATCCTAGCATTATCTTAAGATTCATTCCTAATTTCTTCAAACTCATTCAATTGCAACAATCTTTTCTCACCAACGTCTTTTAAATTAAAAATAAATTCCTTAATATCCCAATAAATTTTATGCTCCAATTCTACTGGTAAGTGACAAGTCCCCAAAAATTAATCTATAAGGGGACATACTTATAGGTGTCTTATAAGCAGTAATGTATGCCCATAATGCAGTATCTAATCTAACAGACTAATCCATCTTACTAAAATTGACACTTTTTTCCAAAATTCTTTTAATTTCACAATTAGATGCTTCTCTGAAACCACTAGTATGGGGATGATAAGCGGCTGCTATTTTATGCATTTTTATTATATTTTTCGNGTCCCATAAAATCCAATCTCCATGCATCAAAAATTTCAATTTCCAAATTAAAATTTAGAGGCATTTCATTTCATTTTTTTCCTATTTATTTGCACCACCAAATTCTATGAATAAAACACTATTTCATGAAATCGAATGTGATTCTCACTTTGTTGTGAAACTGATACTCCATTTTTTAGATAGTATGTTTCACAAACTATGCTAACAACTTGATTTGCCAAATCGAAATATAAATTAAGAACGGAGAGAAAAAAACAACATAACTTATTTTATATTTTAAAATTGGCACATCCAAACTTATTTTTTCATTTCAACATATCTTAGAATAAGGAGAAAGATAAAGAAAACTACTCAGACCTCAAGGGAAAGATACAAAAAAATATAAATTTCGTAAATAAAAGAAGGTTTATACAACAATAATAAATAAACACCACTTATCTTTAACTCTTTCGCAAAGCAAATCCCTTGTAGCTCCTCTTGGACTCTTTCTCTCTTTACAAGACTCTTGATTCTCTCTTTGAAGATGTAAGGAAGAAGAAATCTCTCACTTATCTCCCTCTCCAACAACTCTTATGAGAAATAACACTTAGACTCACCACACTATACAATACACAGAATGAAACACTAAAGGAAACTTAATCACACATTGGCAGACTCCTTTTTCTGATTAATTTCTGCTCTAAATTGAGCATAATGTTAGTTTTCTAAGAGGGCAACTCTTCAAAAAGTGTCCAAATTCATGGAATCTTCTAGATTTTTGCCCTGCACCAACTTCAGTGTTGTTGGAGCCCACGATGGCACTGTCCGCGTCCGTGGCCCAATTTAAATTGGTGCTCTCTATCAAATGGCACCGTCGACACTGAGTATTTCTCTCCAAAATGCTATTTTGACTTCAAATTTCATCCTTTTTGCTTCCTTTTTGCTCCAAGTGCTAAAAATCATTAACCTAAAATAAAACATGAAAAATTTCTTCCTTTAAAGTGCAATCTCACCAAAAATAAGTATAAAATATAGGTCTAAAATGCATATATTTTTGTGCAACATCAGTGTTCGTGAAGGTCTATTATTAAGTGTGGTAACAATACATCTCAATTGATTTTTCATGTTTCTAATTTCAGCTCATTGACTTTGTAATTGACTCCCCATTTGTAATATCAATTCTTTCATTGACAACTTTTTCTCCTTACTCTGTAAATTATTAAAGCCTGGAGGGTAATAAGATATTTAAGTTGGATTTCCTTAATTGTTGGAGTTTCCCAATGGGCTCGCAGTGTTGTTTCCCCATTGCAAATTTTTAGCATTAGAATTATTATTAGTCCAACTAAAATTTGGATGACTCTTCCAATCGAGATTATAATAATTGACATAAGGATTATTAGAATGATTATTTATTGCATTTAAGTTATCATAAGAAGATTGTGATTCTATCATTTATCCCAATGAATTTTTTGCAAGCACAGGTGATGTCTGAGAAAAATTCATTCCATATTGATCCATCTTCTTCGATATATCAGCTATTTGTCTAGCTAACATATATTTTGCATCAAAATCATGAATTCTACTACTCTTTTCAGATTTACCCTTTCAGAGGGCCATTAAAAAATATTAGTAGCCATCTCTTCAATTAAATAATATGCTTCATCAAATGGTTTTGACATTAATGATCCACCAGCAGCAACGCCAATTATTGATATAAGAGATCCAACCAATCCATTATAAAATGTTTGAATTATTAACCAATCTGGCAATGCATGGTGTGGACACTTCCTAAGGAGATATTTAAATCTTTTTGAGGCTTCATAAATTGATTCCTCTTCAAACTGAGAAAAAGGTGTAATATCATTTCTAAGCTTAGCAGTTTTCAAGGTGGGAAATATTTAGATAAAAATTTTTGTGATAAATCTCCCCATGTTCTGATAAATCTAGGTGCTAACGAGTTTAACCACATCTTAGCTTTACCCCTTAGTGAAAAATGAAAAAGTCCAAGTCTGACAGCATCATTCATCACTCTATCATATTTAAATGTAGCACGTAATTTTAGAAAACTAAAAAGATGCAAATTAGGATCTTCAGTTGGTGTTCCCCCAAACTGAATGTTTTGAACCATTTGGATAATAACTGGTTTAAGCTCAAATGAATTGGTAGCTACAGCAGGGTTTTGTATACTTAAATTAATCTCATCTGTTGTAGGATTAGCATAATCTCTTAAAGGTCTCTGATGATGTTCATTTTCATTTCCAGCATTATTCAAATTGCAAGTCATTTTGCTAATATGCTGTATCACTTTTTATTATTTTCAATTGTTTCTAATTGTTCTTTCTAACTTAAAATTGAAAGGTACTAAATTTTCAGATCTTACACTACGCATAAATAAATACAACAAGTTAAAAATAAGCAAACACACTTAAATACATAAAATTCAAAATAAACTACCAACACTCTCTTTTTTTTTAGTTTTTTCTTAAATAAGAATACTATAATTATAAAAAAACCTTACTACTACTACTTTCTGTTACTTCCCTAGCAACGACACCAAAAACTTGATGCGGGTGGATTTAGTGTGTTAGTTTTGTAAATATTTTTCAATATTACAAAATACGCATGGTAGATACAATAGAAAATTTGCAAATTAATTCCAACAGTGTAACTTCAGTTAAAATAGTTTTATCCTTTAATAATCTTTGAAGTGTCAAATCTCCTTTAAAAATAACACAAGTATATGTATTGTTCAAGTAATAAAGAGCTCTAATGGAGTCCTAGATATTAATCCCACAGGGAATTTGGAAATGCCTGTAAATAAGTTCCTACGATTACAATGTAAAGTATTATTTTAAAAATACAAAAAGTAAAGTGCTAATTTTGAATATTAAGTATCAAGTGAATGCTAATTAAATGTAGTTGAAAGACAAAGTTAACTAAACTAAATTCTAAGCTTTCAAAACTAAATTTATGAAAATTAAAACTATGTTGTGATGAAAAGTTTAAATTTAAGAAAGCATCATTCCCCTTTACAATGAGTATATGGTTTGTGAAGAAATTAAAATCATTTGAAAAAATATATAAAAATTATTTTGTGCCAAATAGAAGCAATCCTATTATTTACCCTCTTCTGAGTGCATAAAGAATTTTGACTAATCTAGAGTTTGGTCCCTAATTTCATGGTTAGGCTGGAAGGATATTGGCTACCACTCTAGAGCTCCCACTACTCCCTCCCCCGAGAACTAACAATCTTGCATCAGTTTCAAATCAACTAGACCAAATTTGGGATTTTAATCTGTTACCTTAAAATCTCTAATTCTGCATCCAACAAAGTATATTTCCCACTTATTTGCACCTAATTCCATGGATGAAATACTCTCCCATATAATCAAATGTGATTCTCCCCAATTTGTAGATATCATAGCCCTTTTGGAACATACGTTTCTTAACGCATTTTACATTTCAATTAGCTAGATTAAAAAGTAAATGAAGATTAAAGTTCAAACCATCACAAATTATTGACATTTTAAACCATATAAAACAAAATCAATTATTCACAAAACCATATTTTCAAAGTAGGGAGAAGGATAAAAAAGGCTACTCAAAATTCATGAGAAGCATATGACAAAACACGAATTTCATATATAAAAATAAGTTTACAAAATAAAAGAAATAAAAGACACAACATATCTCACAATCCTTCCCAAGCAAACTCCTAGAAGTTCTCTCTAAGCCTTTCTCTCTTTATAAGTACTCTCAATTCTCTCTTAGAAGTGTAATGAAGAAGAAATTTCTCACCTTCCCTCTCCTCTTACAATCCTTGAAGAAATTCTCTAAGCCCTTGACTTACTGTCTCTCTCTAACTTGCTTTCACACTAAACTCCTCTCTTCTTCAAGCCCTAGACTTCCCTCCAAAAAAAATTCAAAATCCTCCCCAAAATTCTGTCTAAAAGTTAACTCTCTTGAATTCAAAAGACATGTCCATTAATTCAATGGGCATATCCTTTCATAGAAGAACCTTCCAAACTGTCTAGAAGCATTAAATTACTCTAAGGGGTGTTTAGAACAAGTGTCCCTTTGAAAATTTGAGCAAAATTTGTCTCGAACCACCTTAATCCGTAAAGAGCCGTCCCCGGTGCATCAGGTGCCAATCTGACGCATCATGCACCAGTTTGCTGAAGGCCGCACTCTTTTGTGTTTTAGCCCAACTGGCACTAATCTGGCACATCTAGCACCAACTGGCACATCTTGCGTCAATTTGGCACATCTTGCACTAGAATTGTAAACTTCACTGTTTTGGCTCCAAATTTCGTCATTTTTGCTATTTTTGCTCCAAATGCCTAAAATTTATACACCTGCAAAAAAAACATGAAAATATCATTTTTAAAAGTGTAATATCACAAAAAATAAGCATAAAATATATACTTAAAATAATATATTATTTTGGTGCATCAGAGACCAACTTAAAGTTTCAAAATTTTTAATGTTAAGACATGAAAATATGAGTTTCTATCTAGTTCAAAATTATTGTAGATTCTCCAATATAGAGTTTAGGTATTTTATCATCTCCACTTAAAAATTTTTACTAAGCATAATTTTAATTGCCATATTATGTCTTTAATCATAAGAGTTTCTCAAATACTTTAAAAAGATCATATATGGAACCAATTTTTAATTACGCACTAATCCTCAAGCTTCTCCTCCCTTTTTCAACTTTTCTTTTCTTTTCTTTCTCTCTTTTTCTTTTTCTTCTTTTTCTTTTTCTCTTTTTTTTCTTTTTATTTTTAGGCAAGGATTACTATATCTGGATTGGCCTTCAATGATTTTGAATTTCACTCTTCCTTTCCTGAAGCAAAGAGTTGATATTTTTCCTTTACTTAAAAACATAATAATAGTTTTGAAAACTATTTTCAATAAAAAAAACTTATTTTTTGAAAATAAAAGTCTAAATCTTCTAAAATTTTCAAACATAAAATTTTTCTTACTAAAAATAGTTACACTATACTTAGCATTTTCCACACTAAAAATTTTTAACTTTAAGTTTTTCTTCATTACTGTAAATTTTAACTAAATTATCTTACTCATTTCTATAGTCAAAATTTTACTTCCCTTATATAAATTCATATACATTTTCATTTTTCTTCAAATCAAAAAAAAATTATTTAAAATACATTTAAGAACAAATACATTTCAAGTTTTTAGAAAATTTGTCACCCCCCAAACTTAAATTTTTAATAAGATAAAACATTTTAGCATCATATATAAATATTGACAGGATTGAAAACTAAAAATAACATGCTTGTTGAAATTTTTATTTCCAAAATATGCAAGTACAAAAATTAAAAATATGAGTAAAAATTAAATTGATCAAATTTTAATTTTCTTAACATATAGAGATTCATTGAACTTCTATATAGTGGAGTATAACATAAAAACAAACTAACACACTAACACACATTCACAACTGCAACATAAAGAAAAATATCCGGTAGTAGATTAAAAATTTTAAAAATGTAGCTTTTAAGTAAAGTTAGCTATACTCTAAACCTTCCTTAAATCCAGAATTAAGTTCAACACAAACTAACTAACTACAATAAACAACACAATTAACACAATTACTACCACATACATAATAACTACTCACAAAAACACAAATACATCATAGTAGTGTCTACTAAACAAAGCACAACAAAAACTAACAGTCTCAGCAATCACAACTGAAAACATAACAAAAAATACAGAATAACTGTACCATCCATATTTCATAAAAACAAACAAAATAAAAATCAAACAAAACTATAGATCCAATCTAATCATCCTCATCCTCTGCATCACTTTCATCACTATGCCAAAGAGTTGTAGGTTCATATGATGGATATCTAGAATATTGAAGAAAAACCACATCCTGATTACCTCTCATGAGATTTTCTATAGCTAAGTTGTATTCTCCCTCATAATCACTATGTCTCCTCATGTATCCATCTATATGCTCTGATAAATGTTCTAAGTTTAACACCTTATCCACAGTGTAGTTGACATTGTTCAAAATCTATCCAATAGCTGTGATCGAGAATCAGATCCAGAAGTCTGACCCCGTGATGTAGAAGTACATGAAGTAGATGCTAGCGATGTCAACTGATGAACCAAAAATATATGCATTTTTAGACCTATATTTTATACTCATTTTTGGTGGTATTTCACTTTAAAGGAAGGTATTTTTTATGTTTTATTACAGGTTGATGATTTTAAGCACTTCGAGCAAAAATGAAGCAAAAAGCATGGATGCCCATGGCGCCAACATGAAGGAGTCCAGAACAACGGGGGCGCCAACGGCGTCAGATTGGGCATCAGAGGCGCCATTTTGTAGAGAGGTCCTAACTAATTTTTGGCCACTAGTGCTGATGGTGCCAGTGTAGGCGCCGACGGCTCCAATGTCAGTGTTGAGCTAATATCTTGAAGATTCAATGAATCTGAACGCTTTTTGAAGAGTTTCTTGACACATCTCTTGGAAAACTGACATTATGCTCTATTGAGAGTGAAAATTGATCAGAAAAACAAATCCCTTAGTGTATCATCATTTTCCAGTAGTGTTCCATTGTGTGTATTGTGTAGTGTGTTGAGTCTTGAGTCAGTTCTTTGAGTTTAGTGGTGAGTCTAAGTGTGATTTATCCTCTAAGAGTTGTTAGAGAGGGAGAGAAATGAGAGATTTCTTCTTCCTTACATTTTCTAAAAGAGAATCAAGAGTCTTGTATAGAGAGAAAGAGACTCAAGAGGAGCTTCAAGGGATTTACTTTGAGGAAGAGTTACAGGTAAGTGGTGTTTGTTTATTATTGTTGTATAAACTTTTTTTAATTTATGAAATTCATGTTTTGTTGTATCTTCCTCATGAGTTATGAGTAGTCTTCTTTGTCTTTCGCCCTACTCTGAGACATGATGAAATGAAGAGATAATTTGGATGTGTTATTTTAAAATATAAAAAAAATGTGATGATTTTTTCACTCCATTCTTAATTCACTTTTTGATGTGGCCAATTAAAATGTTAAAATGTGTTGTAAAACATATAATCCGGGAAATAAAGTATGAGTTCTACAACAAAGTGAGAATCACATTTGATTCCATGAAAGAACGTTTCGTTCATGGAATTGGGTGAAAATAAATAGAAAATTATATATTATTGGGCAAAGAATTAGAGATTTTAGGGCGAAAGACTAAAATCTTCTATTTGGTCTTAGTGTTTAAGAACTAAAGCAAGAGTTAGCCTTCAAGAGAAGGGAAGCGAGAGCTCTGGAGTAAGAGCCAGTATGCTTCCAGCCTAACCACGTATTTAGGAATTAAACCAAATATTAGCCAACGATTCTCTATAATAATTGACCGAGGGTAGAGAATTAAAACTGCTCCTATTTAACACAATACAAATTCAAACCATTTACCTCTCTAATTTAACCAAAGACTCATTGTAGTAGCAAAGATGCTTTCTCATTTTTGATAACTTTGTAATAAAATTATAAAGATAGTTTAGTCGTAATTGCTTAGTTTTGCTTTATAGTTTCACTAATAGTTGGTAATTTAGTTCTGATAGCACCTAAACATTTGAATTTATTCTAGTAGATTTTCTTTCTCATTGCGACTTTCTTGATTTTAATTTCCATTACAAGTTTACACATTCATCATGGGATCGATATTTGGGGATTAATCAAAAAGTCCTGTATTACTTGATGACAATACATATAGTTGCGTAGAATCCCAACATTAATTGCTTCAGTTTCTTATTCATCAATAATGAATCAAGTTTTGACACCGTTGTAAAGCGGAGTCAACTTTATTAATTTTACACATTTATAATTTTGGGATCAAGTTTTTGGCGCCGTTGTCGAGGAAGGTAATGGTAAATTAAATAAATTTGGTAAATTAGGAAATTTAGCGATAAAGTAAATAATATATATACATACATATATACATATACATACATACATATATACAGATACATACATACATATATATATATATATATATATATATAATTAAAAATAAAAATAATAAAAATAAAAATAAAACAAATAAAAAATCATAAAAAAAATTTTAAACAAAAATTTAGGAGTATTTTTAAGAATTTTTTCTATTATTTATTATATTTGTTTATGCGTAGTATTGGATCTGAAGGTTTAAGACCTTATGATTCAGAGTTAGAACGTACTATTAGAAAAATTTGAAAACAACAAAAATAAATTAGAAATTTGAACAAAATGGAGAATAAATTAGATAATCAAATAAATGAAAATGAAAATTGACAAAGACCATTAAATGATTATGCTAATCCTACAACAGATGAACTTCACTTGACTATTCAAAATCTTGATGTTGCAACTAATTCATTTGAGCTTACCTGCTATTATCCAAATGGTACAATATAATCTGTTTGAAGGAATACCTACCAAATATCCTAACTTACATCTTGCTAGTTTTCTAAAAATATGTGCTACTTTTAAATATGATGGAGTGTCTAATGATGCTGTCAGGTTTAGACTTTTTTCCTTTTCCATTAAGGGACAAAGCTAAAGCTTGGTTAAATTTGTTAGCATCTGGATCTATTAGAACTTGGGGAAAACTATCAAAAAAATTCTGGCTAAATATTTTCCACCATCGATAATTATCAATCTTAGAAAAGATATTACATCTTTTTGTCAGGTCGAAGGGAAATCGAAATATTAAGCTTGGGATAGATTTAAAGATCTCCTTAGGAGGTGTCCATATCACAGTTTACCAGACTGGTTAATAATTCAAACTTTTTACAATGGATTAGTAGGATCACTTAGATCTATTTTAGATGCTACTGCATATGGATCATTAATGTCAAAACCTTTTGATGAAGCATATTCTTTAATAGAGGAGATGACTACTAATAATTTTTTAATGGCTCTCTGAATGGGCAAATCCAAAGAGAGTAACTACTCCTTGATTTCAATCAGACGATCACCTGCTAATTCCCTAGAAGAAATAAATCACACACATAACTCTACACATACTTCTGGGTGTGTTGAATTAGGAGTTTGTATTGGTTTTTTTTGATCTCGTCGATCAATGTCTTGCCCAAAACACCACAGCTATTATGGGTCCAATTGTTGACCTCACTTTTGGTTTAGCTTCTCCTCTTTAGTAGCCTAAGGTCTAGCCATAGGACTTTCCTATTGACTATTCTTAGAAAACTATCTCTTTAGTATCCTAAGGTCTAGCCATAGGACTTTCCTATTGACTATTCTTAGAAAACTAGACAAGAAACCCTCACCATTAGAAATTCCAAACTCATCTCTATTTAACTTGAAGTTCCATATATTGTTCCTAACCTCTAGCACTTAGTAGGTGGGGTCACTATAGGGGAACTCAAGATGAGTCACCCTTAGGACTGCTGGACCTTAGGGTTGACTCTAGGTGTTGGTCAGGGGCTTAAGGCACTCACAATCACTCACAACCCTAAACCCAAAATTTCCTGACTTTGGTCACTTGATACTTTTAGGAAACTCATGTAGGTGGTCCCCGAAACCCATTAGCCCTAGGTTAGGGTTTAGCTAAGATCACTACATGAAGGACCCAAAATGGGGTTTCCATTGGTCCATGGCTTATTGATGGTGGTTAGCACTCCAACTCTACCATGATACCCAACTTATCCTTTTGCCCCTAAATTCCCCCAAATTATCTAGATACCTTTGGGACCCTAAATTTGGCCAAAATTCCCAAATCTATCCAAAATACCCAAATTGGTTCAACAAATCATTTCCAACACCTTGAAAACACCAAAACTACCCAAAATCACCAAAATTGGCCAAATTACCAAAATGCCCCGTCCTTAGCCCAAAATTCTAAAAATTCTAAAAAAAAACCCAAACTTTCCCAAAAACTCCCAAATATTTATTTTTTTCAACTAGCACATGACCCAATTTGGTCAATTTGACCACTTTTGAGCAAAATACCCAAATTGCCCTTTAAAGGCCCATTTTTTCCCAAACCTACCTCAAATGTCTATCCAATTGGTTTCAATTTCCACCAATTTAAATTCTAAACTTAAATTCACCCTTGATATGACCAATCTAGACCAAATCCAAGCCCAATTGGTCTATGATTTGAACTCAATTTTGAGCTAAACCAAAAACCCAATTTTGGCCCTATGACTTGCTTCCACCAAATTGAACCCATGGCCTACTCTATTTGCCTCAGTTTATTTTTGGAAGATCTTCATAATATTCCTACACATCAAATTTGACCTTCAATTGGCCTTCGTGAAGCCCCAATTTCATTTAATTTCAAATTAAGTCTAAAAATCCCCAATTTATCCTCAAATTAGTCATGTCCCCAAACTTCACCAAATTGACGGCCTTAACCCCAAAATTTCCACTCTATGTCTTCATGAAAAATCTTCACAACATCTCCCTTGATCATTTGGACCATTAAATTTGGACTTAGCCTAAGATTAGCCCAACCTAGACCCATGTCTAGTCCAATATGCCCAAATTGACCAAATTTAAAAAATCCCTCAAATTGACTCACCAATTGAACTAAAAAAAACTTCAACCCTTCACCAAAAATCTCCTTAAAAGTCATCTACACAATGTTGATCCATCAATTGGGTCAATTTACATGGCAAGCCTAGCTAAAATCCAAGTTTTGATCACTTAGACACACATTGAACCCATGCACTAAAGGTGGCCTAACTATCCTAAAGTCATCAAATTAATGACTCCAAAGCCATAAGTTGGATCCTAGTGACAAGCCTAAACCCCATGAAACTACCTAAGCTAAGCTATGGACCAAAGGTCCCCTAAATCAAGGGATATAATGTCATATTTGCTTAAGCCTTGGATATTTTTGCCAAAACAAAGCCTAAAATCATTAAATTGTTGTGACATATTCC
>JXCR01100741.1:29249-56906 GCA_002079205.1 Phalaenopsis hybrid cultivar | reverse complement strand
AATACCCCTATTTGATTTTCAAATGAAATTCAAATAATAAATCATGATCACCTAAAGCTTAACCTTTTCAAAACTAATTAAGACACTCACCTAGGTCTTAAGGGCTTAGTAGTAATCTAAGTTAAATGAGGATTAGAAAAACAAACACAATTAAAATTAGAACATCTTTCAAGAACTACAAGCCCAATTAGGACAAATATTTGGCTAAGAGTTCCAATAACACTAACTTGCCTATTTAAGGTTCTTCACCCACATAATATTCAAAATTAAATTACAAATGATAATTACCTTACTCTTAGGGATAATTGATACATTAATGTTCATTGAGCATTAGGGTGTTCATAGGATGAATTATTAAGCAACATAATAAGTTTAAATGAGCTCGAGGCTTTTCACCACGTGATAAGAGGGAAGAATGAACCTGTTTCTTCCTCTTAACCTGTTGGATACCTCGGAGAACTACTAAGCTTAATATGTTTTGCTTGAAAAATATCATCCTTAATCAAATTAATAAGGACCCACCAAAATTTTACTTCCCCGTTTCATATAAACTGTCTTAACATGCCTCACCGGTATGCTTTTACATTTTTTAGCATCGTCATTCTTGTACTTTTATGCTATACTTCTGTGCTTATACAAACTTACATGCTAAACAATGATGCCACCCTGTATGATGACTAAAATTATCAGGATAGCCACAAAACCAAAACAAAAACCAAAACTAAAACTAGAATCAACCTAGATAAACTCACCTCCACAACATTCAAAATATAAAACAACTCAAAATTTAATCACAAACATCACACAAAATTTGCATGTTAACCATAACCATAACCCAAAACCAAAATTAAAAATCAACCAAGATAAAATGGATAGCCACAGAACCAAAATAATCCCAAAACCAAAGCCAAAACCAAAACTAAAACTAAAATCAACCAAGATAAAATTCACCTCTTTGCATGTTAACCATAACCCAAAACCAAAATTAAAAATCAACCAAGATAAAATTCCCCGCCAGGATATCCACAAAACCAAAACCAAAACTAAAACTAAAATCAACCAAGATAAAATTCACCCCCACGCATTCAAAATATAAAACAACTCAAAATTTAATCACAAACATCACATAAAACCACAACTTCAATTAAATCATAACCATAACCCAAAACCAAAATTAAAATCAACTAAGATAAAACTCACCGCCATAACATAACTTGCATGTTAACCAAAACCAAAACTAAAATCAACCAAGATAAAATTCACCGCCACAACATTCGAATAAACCAAAACCAAAGCTAAAACTAAAATCAACCAAGATAAAATTCACCCCCACAACATTCAAAATGTAAAACAACTCAAAATTTAATCACAAACATCACACAAAACTACAATTGCAACTAAATTAAGACGTCTCTATCCAAAATTTAATCACAAACATCATATAAAACCACAACTTTAACTTAATTAAGATGTCTCTATTTGATGATCGACTAAAACTAAAATCAACCAAGATAAAATTCACCCCCACAACATTCAAAATATAAAACAATTCAAAGACACACACATCACACAAAACTACAATTGATTAAAAAGTCTCTATCGGAGATCGGGAATCCCTCGGAGGAGGTAACCTACGGTTGCTAACGAGGCTTCCCACGGTATCGGATGATCGGGAATTCCTTTCACAAAAAAAAATACACTTCAACTAAATTAAAACGTCTCTATTGGAAGATCGGGAACCTTCGGAGGAGGTAACCTACGATAAATATTGTCTCTATTGGAAAATCGGGAACCCCTCGGAGGAGGTAACCTACGGTTGCTAACGAGGCCATCTCTATTGGAAGATCGGGAACCCTCGAGGAGGTAACCTACGGTTGCTAACGAGGCTTCCCACGGTCTAAATGAAATTATGAAACTCACTAAGTTAAGTTTAGTAAGTTCATTTGGACTAAGTGAATCCAATAGAAAATAGTGGTGCTGGAAACTCTTTGAAGATAATATTTCCTTATTTTTATCGAGAGTCTTCTTAGGTGACTTTGGTCATTTAAGATGTATTTAACTATAAGGCTTGCCCTGATAGAAAGCATGCCGAGCCCAGCTTAATATATTAATTCTTTATATTAAATAGGGGAACTTGTCGGCAAATACAAAGGTTTCACAGACCAAACTGATGTCATATAATCCTTAGTTTATTAGATCGAGTCTCATCCTCAAGTCTTGTGTTTATCCTTCGGGATAGAATNCATATTTTATTATTAATTAATTAAAAACTGATTTAAATGTTTTGATTCTCCATGCATGTAGTAATATCACCAAAGCTTAAAATTTTAGCATGTTGTTGCCTCTATCTTAGAGAACATGCTCTAATTTGTCCAAAGTCAAAGGAGGTCCCTAGACAGAGATCCATATTTTTCAAGTTTATGTCTATTATTTACATAAATTAATCATGATAATTAACATGCTGCTCTGGAAATTCTAAGAAAATTTTGGAAGATTCACTTTGACCAGAGGACCCCTTGGAAATAATTTCATGAGCTAAGTCATTAAAAATACACTTAGTATTCACCAACCCTAAAATATAAATAAAATTAATTTTAAAAAATACTAACAACAAAATGACTTAATTTTTTATCTCCACTATTGTTTAGGATCCAGAGAAATCACTATAAAAATTTCTAAGCATTTTGAGTTCATTTGGTAGCTTAAGTTGATTTTTAAAGATAAATATCTTTTTTTGCACTTAAATGATTTTTTAAAAATCAAAATCACAATGATAAGAAAGTTCATGGAAATGTTCTAAATTACTTCCTAAGTACTTAGAAATAATTAGGATATGTTTCCTGATTTTCTAAATAAAAATGCTGAATATTAAAGCTTAAAAATAATTTTTAAAGGTTAAAATGGATTTTCACTAAAAATAATTCCAATAAATCAAATAAAACTCAAAAAAATATAAAATTTTCTCCTCTAGGTTCTTTGACCTCACGAAGATTTTTAAAAAATACAAAACTTAATTTTCCTCATTTAAAATATTTTATATTTAANGTTCTTTGACCTCAGGAAGATTTTTCAAAAATACAAAACTTAATTTTCCTCATTTAAAATATTTTATATTTATTAAATACTCCATATCTTAAAATTATTCTTAAAATTCAAATAATCATGAAATTTGGTCCAAAAGCTTCTCTAGTCTAGTTCTACCTCCAGTAAAAATTTCAAGAGATTAGAATTTACCTTGGTCAAGTTAGGAATTTTCTTTAAAAAATCCTATTTTTGCATGAAAATAATTATATAAAATAATTAAATTTTTAAAAATCACATTTTCTCCTCTGATGTCTTAATTGACCCATGAATGAGGTAAGAGGAATTTTCCTTGAAAAATCTTATTTTTGCATTAAAATAATTATATAAAATAAATTAAATTCAGGAATTTTCTTTGAAAAATCCTGTTTTTGCATGAAAATAATTATATAAAATAAATTAAATTTTGAGCTTTGAAAAATCCTATTTTTGCTTGAAAATAATTATATAAATTAAATTAAATTTTGAAAGGAATTTTCTTTGAAAAATCCTGTTTTTGCATGAAAATAATTATATAAAATAAATTAAATTTTGAGAAATTTTCTCCTCTGATGTCTTAATTAACCCATGAATGAGGTAGGATAAAAATTTCAAAGTCATTTGGACTAAATTTGATGAATTATGAAGTATTAGAGCCTTAAGGGCAAATGTGTAATTTTAGAAATTTAGCCTTAATTAACATTTAGGCTTAATTCAAGGAGGGAAATGGTAACTCTGATCTTAATTTGGATGTTTGAAACACAAGAGGTTAATTGGTAGAAACCAACCTCACTTTATTAATTAAAAAGATGGTTAATAAATTTCTAGATTATTAAAATTTAGAAGTTTATTAAAATAAAATGAACCTAGGACTTAGGGGTTTAACCTTTGAAGTCAATAATTAATCAATTGAATACCCCTATTTGATTTTCAAATAAATTTCAAATATGAGTCATGATCACCTAAAGCTTAACCTTTTCAAAACTAATTAAGACACTCACCTAGGTCTTCGGCTTAGTAGTGACTTAGGCTAAATCAAGTTTCATTTAAATCTAAAGCTTAACCTTTTCAAAACTAATTAAGACACTCACCTAGGTCTTAAGGGCTTAGTAGTAATCTAAGTTAAATGAGGATTAGAAAAACAAACACAATTAAAATTAGAACATCTTTCAAGAACTACAAGCCCAATTAGGACAAATATTTGGCTAAGAGTTCCAATAACACTAACTTGCCTCTTTAAGGTTCTTCACCCATGTAATATTAAAAATTAAATTACAAATGATAATTACCTTACTCTTAGGGATAATTGATACATTAATGTTCATTGAGCATTAGGGTGTTCATAGGATGAATTATTAAGCAACATAATAGGTTTAAATGAGCTCGAGGCTTTTCACCACGTGATAAGAGGGAAGAATGAACTTGTTTCTTCCTCTTAACTTTTTGGATACCTCGGAGAGCTACTAAGCTTAATATGCTTTGCTTGAAAAATATCATCCTTAATCAAATTAATAAGGACCCACCAAAATTTTACTTCCCCGTTTCATATAAACTGTCTTAACATGCCTCACCGGTATGCTTTTACATTTTTTAGCATCGTCATTCTTGTACTTTTATGCTATACTTCTGTGCTTATACAAACTTACATGCTAAACAATGATGTCACCCTGCATGATGACTAAAATTATCAGGATAGCCACAAAACCAAAACCAAAACCAAAACTAAAACTAGAATCAACCAAGATAAAATTCACCCCCACAACATTCAAAATATAAAACAACTCAAAACACACAAACATCACACAAAACTACAATTGCAACTAAATTAAGATGTCTCTATCAGATGATCGGAAATAAACATCACATAAAACTACAACTTATTAAAAAGTCTCTATCGGACAAAATTTAATCACAAACATCACACAAAATACAACTTCAACTAAATTAATTGTCTCTATTGGAAAATCGGGAACCCCTCGGAGGAGGTAACCTACGGTTGCTAACGAGGCCATCTCTATTGGAAGATCGGGAACCCTCTCACAAAAAAAAATACACTTCAACTAAATTAAAACGTCTCTATTGGAAGATCGGGAACCTTCGGAGGAGGTAACCTACGATAAATATTGTCTCTATTGGAAAATCGGGAACCCCTCGGAGGAGGTAACCTACGGTTGCTAACGAGGCCATCTCTATTGGAAGATCGGGAACCCTCGAGGAGGTAACCTACGGTTGCTAACGAGGCTTCCCACGGTCTAAATGAAATTATGGAACTCACTAAGTTGAGTTTAGTAAGTTCATTTGGACTAAGTGAATCCAATAGAAAATAGTGGTGTTGGAAACTCTTTGAAGATAATATTTCCTTATTTTTATCGAGAGTCTTCTTAGGTGACTTTGGTCATTTAAGATGTATTTAACTATAAGGCTTGCCTTGATAGGAAGCATGTCCGAACCCAGCTTAATATATTAATTCTTTATATTAAATAGGGGAACTTGTCGGCAAATACAAAGGTTTCACAGACCAAACTGATGTCATATAATCCTTAGTTTATTAGATCAAGTCTCATCCTCAAGTCTTGTGTTTGTCCTTCGGGATAGAAATAGGATTTGAGGAAGAGTGCTCTTTCATTTAAACTATGAAACATATGGGTTCGGTTTGATTTCATATTTTTCTAAAACTAAATATATATGTAAATTAAAACGTCCTTCCGAAGCGGGCGATGTGATTTTGATTCCGGTGACCGACAGCTTCTTACGGGCAACTCCTTCAACCAAAAATAACGCCAACAACTTCTGGCAACTCCGTTGGGGACAAGCTTTTCTCTCCATACAAATCAAGAAATACTATCTTCACACATTGGTAATATGTCCATGTCCCTCTTGGACCAAATTGCCCTTCCTCCATTGGCATACTTTACCCATTTGTGTCTTGGGAAAGTACAGCTAACTCCTTGGACTTCAGGACTATCTATTCAACCATCTTTGAACAGAGGGGTTCAAGAGACCATTAAGGACTCTTTTGATTTTCATGTGGAGTCGGACCCCCAATAGGTGTGTCGGTGGACTTGTTCCACTTGGGCATTGTCTGCCACTAAATGGGTCCCGCATTGGGTCCTAAATTACTTCACATCTCCCTTCCAAATTTGATTTGCTATTTTGCAAATTAAATCAAATAGTGTTGTATTGTGCGCACTTTAAAATTTTCTTATATTATCTAAAGTTTACACCTCTTGGAATTTTAAAAAACCCATAAATTAAGACCCGGCCGGTCTACAGATCAACCTCTACTTTCAGTGCTTGCACTTAAATATTACATGGTTTATGANTCACATTTTCTCCTCTGATGTCTTAATTGACCCATGAATGAGGTAGGATTAAAATTTCAAAGTCATTTGGATTAAATTTGATGAATTATGAAGTATTAAAGCCTTAAGGGAAAATGTGTAATTTTGGAAATTTAGCCTTAGTTAGCATTTAGGCTTAATTCAAGGAGGGAAATAGGCAACCTCTGATCTTAATTTGGATGTTTGAAACACAAGAGGTTAATTAGTAGAAACCAACCTCACTTTCTTAAATAAAAAGATGGTTAATAAATTTCTAGTTTATTAAAATTTGGAAGTTTATTAAAATAAAATGAACCTAGGACTTAGGGGTTTGACCTTTGAAGTCAATAATTAATCAATTGAATACCCCTATTTGATTTTCAAATGAAATTCAAATAATAAATCATGATCACCTAAAGCTTAACCTTTTCAAAACTAATTAAGACACTCACCTAGGTCTTAAGGGCTTAGTAGTAATCTAAGTTAAATGAGGATTAGAAAAACAAACACAATTAAAATTAGAACATCTTTCAAGAACTACAAGCCCNTTTGATTTCATATTTTTCTAAAACTAAATATATATGTAAATTAAAACGTCCTTCCGAAGCGGGCGATGTGATTTTGATTCCGGTGACCGACAGCTTCTTACGGGCAACTCCTTCAACCAAAAATAACGCCAACAACTTCTGGCAACTCCGTTGGGGACAAGCTTTTCTCTCCATACAAATCAAGAAATATTATCTTCACACATTGGTAATATGTCCATGTCCCTCTTGGACCAAATTACCCTTCCTCCGTTGGCATACTTTACCCATTTGTGTCTTGGGAAAGTACAGCTAACTCCTTGGACTTCAGGACTATCTATTCAACCATCTTTGAACAGAGGGGTTCAAGAGACCAATAAGGACTCTTTTGATTTTCATATGGAGTCGGACCCCTAATAGGTGTGTCGGTGGACTTTTTCCACTTGGGCATTGTCTGCCACTAAATGGGTCCCGCATTGGGTCCTAAATTACTTCACATCTCCCTTCCAAATTTGATTTGCTATTTTGCAAATTAAATCAAATAGGGTTGTACTGTGCGCACTTTAAAATTTTCTTATATTATTTAAAGTTTACACCTCTTGGAATTTTAAAAAACCCATAAATTAAGACCCGGCCGATCTACAGATCAACCTCTACTTTCAGTGCTTGCACTTAAAAATTACATGGTTTATGGACATATAACTAACCCCAAAACTTTCTATTTTCAAGCCTGCTGCAATGGCCTACCCCACGCTGACCTTTTCCTGCAACCTGCCAATGAGCCATGAAGCCTGTAATCTCGCTCCTACCATCAAATTTGGAGTCAGATTTGAAGAGCTTGAGTTCATCCTCGGGAAAGCCACATTTGTGGCATTGAAGATCACCACACCAGAAATATAGAAACCTTCTGCAAGAATTCAGCTTGAACTGCCTTCAAGACTTCCCTGCCTGCAAGAAGTCTAAAACTACCACCGTCACGACACCAGCCAAACTTGCTATCCCCGTTGTTGCTAAGGGGAAAGAAGTAATGATTATTGAGGATCCGGCTGAGGGATTAACTATCCCACCACCCGTGTTTAAAATTAGATCAAGCTCAAGGACTGTACCATTGACCCTAACACAAAAAAGGAACCGGAACAGAAATGTTTGGAGGGTCATCAAAGCCCAGGCTCTTAAAAAGATACCCGTTGAGGATGAGCCTCATCAAGATGAAGAAGGGTTACCGGAAAGTTATCCACTCCTACGNGCAATGGCCTACCCCACGCTGACCTTTTCCTGCAACCTGCCAATGAGCCATGAAGCCTGTAATCTCGCTCCTTCCATCAAATTTGGAGTCAGATTTGAAGATCTTGAGTTCATCCTTGGGAAAGCCACATTTGTGGTAAAGATCACTGCACCAGAAATATAGAAACCTTCTGCAAGAATTCAGCTTGAACTGCCTTCAAGACTTCCCTGCCTGCAAGAAGTCTAAAACTACCACCGTCACGACAGCAGCCAAACTTGCTATCCCCGTTGTTGCTAAGGGGAAAGAAGTAATGATTATTAAGGATCCAACTGAGGGATTAACTGTCCCACCACCCGTGTTTAAAATTAGATCAAGCTCAAGGACTGTACCATTGACCCTAACCCAAAAAAGGAACCGTAACAGAAATGTTTGGAGGGCCATCAAATCCCAGGCTCTTGAAAAGATACCCGTTGAGGATGAGCCTCATCAAGATGAAGAAGGGTTACCAGAAAGTTATCCACTCCTACAAGGGAGTAGATTCCATCCTCTGACGGATACCGATGGATATTAGAGTACCCAGGGAATCGCTGCCGCATTACCACCACTTCATGGATATGATGAGGAGAGAAAGAAGTTCACTTTTATCACCCGAGTTAGCGCAGTTTTCAAAAGGCTAGCTACCAAAGAAGCATGTTCTGTTAGCGTGTTAATTAAACGAATGGGAGATGCAATTTCCCCTCGCATGAAGTAGGAAATTTTGAAGGGCGTCAAGTCCGTCAGACAGTCCCACAAGTCAACTGGATTGCCCCCTACTTGCATCCCTGTTTGGTTCCATTTAGTAAACAGAGTTGATGCCGCAGTAATTACTACTGATTATACTGCCATGAGGACTGTAGGCCGTCANGCTACCAAAGAAGGATGTTCAGTTAGCGAGTTACTTAAACGAGTGGGAGATGCAATTTCCCCTTGCATGAAGTAGGAAATTTTGAAGGGCGTCGTCCGTCAGACAGTCCCACAAGTCAACTAGAGTGCCCCCTACTCGCATCCCTGTTTGGTTCCATTTAGAAAATAGAGTTGATGCCACAGTAATTACTTCTGATTATACTTCCATGAGGACTGTAGGTCGTCGACCGGTTAAGTCGAGACTAGGTCCAAAAATCTTGCCCGTCACTCATTATATAGATATTCCTACAATCCCAAGGACAAAGACAAGACAATTACCTGGCACTGTAGCCGGTCTACACCACGGGGAGCATATTTTCCCTCGACATACCGATGTATCTACTAAGACACTTCATCCTGAGACATCATCTTTGAAAAAGAAAAAGTTATGGGTACCTAAGGTTGATGCACCGATACAACCTGGTAAGCCTGCGAGACAAGAACATGGAATAAAGCCAGGGTCTGAAATATCTGACATCGTCGCAACAATAGCCAGCGAGATGGAGGAACAAGTAGAGGATGTCCATCAGGGTCCTCCAAATCTTACAAAGATCGTGGAATTAATAATTGAAGAGAAAGTTGAGAAGCTCAGGATCAAGATTTCCGAGTTAGCTTGTGAACATGGAGTTTTCGTCGATAGCGATGATGAAAATTTTGATGACAATGATTACTTGGAGGAAGATTTCATGGATGTCCATGTAATTGAAATTAGAGCTGCCACATCTACGCGCAAGGCTCAAACTCACATCGAAGAGAACGCCATAGATGAGCTGCGTAGGGCTATCCTCATAAGGGATGAGCAGGTTAGTCTACTAGAGAAAAGAATAGAAGAGATGACTTTAGCCATGACCGCTAGGGCCACTATTCAGGGGCAATCACAAGCGTCGCAATTGGCTTCTCCAAAGATCAATCAACCGAAAATCATACACACCATAGATGAAAGAAGAGAGGTTACTTCAGCAAACAAAGACGAGCAACATAGAAAGGATTCTCCATCAGGTGCTATGCTAGAGAAAAAATTTAAGCAAATGGTTGAACAAGTGCGGGATGCCTTAACCCAATCTAAGGGTGGGGGATTGGTTCTAAAGGGTAGACCTTACCCANCCGGTTAAGTCGAGACTAGGTCCAAAAATCTTGCCCGTCACTCATTATATAGATATTCCTACAATCCCAAGGGCAAAGACAAGACAATTACCTGGCACTGTAGCCGGTCTACACCACGGGGAGCATATTTTCCCTTGACATACCGATGTATCTACTAAGACACTTCATCCTGAGACATCATCGTCAAAAAAGAAAAAGTTATGGGTACCTAAGGTTGCTGCACCGATACAGCCTGGTAAGTCTGCGAGACAAGAACATGGAATAAAGCCAGGGTCTGAAATATCTGACGTCGTTGCAACAATAGCCAGCGAGATGGAGGAAAAAGTAGAGGATGTCCATCAGGGTCCTCCAAATCTTACAAAGATTGTGGAATTAATAATTGAAGAGAAAGTTGAGAAGCTCAGGATCAAGATTTCCGAGTTAGCTTGGAACATGGAGTTTTCGTCGATAGCGATGATGAAAATTTTGATGACAATGATTACTTGGAGGAAGATTTCATGGATGTCCATGTAATTGAAATTAGAGCCACCACATCTGCGCGCAAGGCTCAAACTCACGTCGAAGAGAACGCCATAGATCAGCTGCGTAGGGCTATTCTCATAAGGGATGAGCAGGTTAGTCTACTAGAGAAAAGAATAGAAGAGATGACTTTAGCCGACCGCTAGGGCCACTATTCAGGGGCAATCACAAGCGTCGCAATTGGCTTCTCCAAAGATCAATCAACCGGAAATCATACACATCACAGATGAAAGAAGAGAGGTTACTTCAGCAAATAAAGACGAGCAACATAGAAAGGATTATCCATCAGGTGCTATGCTAGAGAAAGAATTTAAGCAAATGGTTGAACAAGTGCGGGATGCCTTAACCCATTCTAAGGATGGGGGATTGGTTCTAAAGGGTAGACCTTACCCGAAGGAATTTGATTTCGTGCCTTTCCCCAAGGGTTTTTTGGCCCCAAATTTCAAGATATTTGATGAGACTGGGAATCCCAGACAGCATATAGCACATTTCCGAGCCAATTGTGGTAACACGAGAAATAGTTAAGCTCTACTCTTCCAGCAGTTCGTAATCAGCTTGTTAGGAATTGCTTTTGACAGGTACGCTGACTTGCCCAACGGGTCTGTTAAAACATTTTCCAAGTTGGAACAACTTTTTGTGAAAAGATTTGTCGGGGCACAACACCACGTGTCTATTGGAGAGCTCATGATGGAAAAAAAACCTAGTGAAACTTTGGTGGACTATATTTTGAGGTGGAGAAACCTTAGCATGAAATGTGAACCTTAGCTACAGGAACGCCTTGACAGGCTATATTTTGAGGTGGAGAAACCTTAGCATGAAATGTGAACCTCAGCTACAGGAACATCAAATGTTAAAATTCTTACTGAAAGCATTCATGGGCCAGTAGCTTTCATGCTTAAGGGACTCACCATCAAATCCTTCGAGAAGCTACTCGGTAAAGCTAGGAGTCTTTAAGAGGAAATCAAGCACATGGAGCCACACAAAAAGGCTAAGGTGACTAGAGCGTTTGAAAAGGAATCAGGAGTAGTAGCGACCGTCGACAAAAGAAAGCAGACGATGACGGTATATGCAGAAGAGCCTCGTCAGTTTTCGTCACAGTATGCTCAGAAACAGAGTAGTAAATCCAACCAGGAACCACCTCAAGAAGGATCACCTCCAACAGGGGATAAGAAAATGTCCCTATCAGAACGATGTAAAATAGTGTATTCTTTCAAAGATGAAGCTATACCTAAAATATTCAGAAGTCTGTTGAAGAACCCGAAGTTTAGACTATCAGACCCAAAAAAGCTCGAAGAGGTGTATAGGAAGAATGAACAAAATTAATGCCCATACCACCGGTTGCTTGGGCACACTATAGAAAAATGCTTCATCTTTAAAGACTAGCTTGAGAGAAACCTTAAAGAAGGGAACATAACAATCCCAAAAGAATACTTAAGAGAATCTGAAAAAGGTTCTATAAATATGTTTTCGGCCGAGTCAATCTCCCCAATCGATCCGTATACTGGAACAGAGGGATGGAATACAACTTGGGATGAACTCAAGAGGGTCCTCAATCAAATACATGATCCATCAAAACAATCTTATGTATATACCAGAGAAGAAGGATGGAATGAGGTCTGAAGCAGATCATCCAAGTAANATGGGCCAGTAGCTTTCATGCTTAAGGGACTCACCATCAAATCCTTCGAGAAGCTACTCGGTAAAGCTAGGATTCTTTAAGAAGAAATCAAGCACATGGAGCCACACGAAAAGGCTAAGGTGACCAGAGCGTTTGAAAAGAAATCAGGAGTAGTAGCGACCATCGACAAAAGAAAGCAGACAATGAAGGTATATGCAGAAGAGCCTCGCCAGTTTTCGTCACAGTATGCTCAGAAACAGAGTAGTAAATCCAACCAGCAACTACCTCAAGAAGGATCACCTCGAACAGGGGATAAGAAAATGTCCCTATCAGAATGATGTAAAATGGTGTATTCTTTCAAAGATGAAGCTGTACATAAAATATTCAGAAGTCTGTTGAAGAACCAGGAGTACAGACTACCAGACCCAAAGAAGCTCGAAGAGGTGTATAAGAAGAATGAACAAAATTAATGCCCATACCACCGGTTGCTTGGGCATACTATAGAAAAATGCTTCATCTTTAAAGACTGGCTTGAGAGAAACCTTAAAGAAGGTAACATAACAATCCCAAAAGAATACTTAAGATAATCTGAAAAAGGTTCTATAAATATGTTTTCGGCCAAGCCAATCTCCCCAATCGATCCGTATACTGGAACAGAGGGATGGAATACAACTTGGGATGAACTCAAGAGGGTCCTCAATCAAATACAGGATCCATCAAAAAAATCTTATGTATATAAGAGAGAAGAAGGATGGAATGAGGTCTGAAGCAGATCATACAAGCAAATACTGAATAAGATTCAGTCTGCATCAAGACAAGCCTCAATTCAGAGTTTGTAGCATACCAAGCCCGAGATGAATGTTTCGCCAGGAGAGTCGTCGTCGTCACGGACAAAGAAGAAGAAAAGCATCACTACAAAGATTGATAGCACGGGGGGTAGGATAGGGGCCACCTTTACCAGATTAGTTTTCTTGGATTTGAGGAAGAAAATCCTCGAACCCTTGACTTTGTATGATTATCTTTTTGTCCCTCCCAGGTCTTATGAATATAATGATTGTGATTTCAGCTACATTTTAACTATTTTTAGTGATAATGTAACTGATTATGACCAATCTAACTTTGATCTTGATCCCCAAAATGAACCTCAAATCGTTCTCGAGTCTGATGAACCATTTGTCAAGTCCAAAGAAGACATCAACCATACCGTTGACAACAACACCGATAATAAGGAGCCAATTCTCTAGCATCATGGTACACCGCTTACCATCAAATTAGATATTTCCGACAAAGAGGGGGAGACATCGAAAGATTCAACAATGATATCTCAAGAAAAAGAAATCACGGAAGCTAACTTAAAGAGCGAAAAAGTGTTACCTCCAAGAACAGCTCCAACAGACAAAGGATCGTAGATAATGACTCGAGAGGAGATACCCCCACCTCTACCAGTGGAAGAACTACATGATCAAGACAACATTGGAGGATCATAAAAAGTATACTACAACATGCTAGCTCATCTTAGTCAGTTGTCGGCTTGATTAAGCATCTAGGACGCTCTGATCCTGTCAAAGAAGATGAGAGAGAGTCTCTAGTTATAGCTTTTCTTGACCTAGAAATTTTCTTAGTTTAATTTGCCAGTACATCCACAGATGAAGTTTGCTCGTTGAAAGAACAATCTGGGTTAACCTTCATAGATAAAGACTTGCTGCTCGGTACCGCCGACCACAATCGTCCACTCTACATCTCCGTCAACCTCGGCAGATTTGTGTTGTCCACAGTTTTAGTATATTATGGAGCATCTCTTAACTTGATGAGCCTATGAACATTGGCCAATTTGGATATTGATGCTCAAGAGCTTACAGCCAAAAAAATGATGTTAAGAAGATTCAACCAAAAGGGAGAAAGATCCCTTTGATCAATTACATTACTTATGAAGGTTGGAGAACTCATGAAAACCGATAAATTTCATATCATCGACGCCGATACCACTTTTAACTCTTTGTTGGGTCGACCATAGATTCATGAATACAATATGGTTCCATCATCTCTACACCAGTGCATCAAATACTACAAAGATGGTCAAGAAAACTGAATCAAAGGAGACGTACAACCATTTTCAGTGCATGAAGTTGGTATCCACGAAGATGCTGCCTACTACGTTCCTCCAAAGAGGATTAACTTCTCTTGTAAAGTTATCACAAACAAAGATGAAGATTCAGAAAAATTTCAAAGGGGAGGCCATTCAACTCTNCGCCTCCAAAGAGGACTGTCTTCTCTCATTAAGTTATCACAAATGAAGATGAAGATTCAAAAGAATTAAAAAAAGGAAGTCATTCAACTCCACTTCAGTGATCTTCCACCACTCCCTTACAACGAGTTGGTGAAAGTTCTTTTAGTTCGCGCACTCGAGGTCGAGGCTAGGGACATGGAAGAGGAAGGATCAATTTAATCATTAAACAGACTAGGTCAACCATCAAAGATGATGATGAAGACAGTTTNTCAACTCTGCTTCAGTGATCTTCCACCACTCCCTTACAACGAGTTGGTGAAAGTTCTTTTAGTTCGCGCACTTGAGGTCGAGGCCGGGGATGTGGACGGGGAAGGATAAATTTAATTGTTGAACAGACTAAGCCAACCATCAACATTGGTGATTGAGATAGCTATGAAGATGAGATAATAATGACAAGAAAAAAGAGACCTCAGTACGAGATATCCCTAGAAGATACAGAGAAAAGTAAATATGAAACAACGTATGATCGGATAAACCACTATGTGAATGCTATAACCCTTACTCTGATTCTCCCTCAAGAGGTCGAGAGTTTAGAGGTCAAGGAAGTCTGTAGAGTTGGCTCAAGGCTGATCAAATTTCAGCGTGCTTCTACCTCTACTCATTTTGGAAAACATGTAAATTTGGATGATGATCCTAATGAATTAATGGAAGTACCTTTTGGTTAATTCTCGCCTTGCGTTCGAAAGTTAATTCAATAGGGACACTTACCAAAACAAATGCCAAAAGATAAATTTCAACTTTTTGAAAAATTATGGAATAGTAAAAGTTGAACTCCAAATTCAAAAGATGGTCTTGAATTTGGTACAGTCGGACCAGTCGATGATTCTGAATTTTGCATGGTTGTTACTGGTGAGTCACAGGAGGATTGCCTCGATATAGAGGATGACTCTACTAATCAACTAATAGAAGATGCTCCCCCAGAATTTGAGGAGGAATTTAAATCTACCATTGATGAATTGAAAGAGATTAACCTCAGAGCTGAAGAACAACCCCGATCTACATTTATAAGTTCTCTACTCAATGATGAAGAATCTACAGTATTGATCAAATTATTAACAGAATTCAAAGATTGTTTTGTATGGAACTATGATAAAGTGCCAGGACTGTTAGCAGAGATTACAATTCATAAACTCAGGGTGGAAAACAATATAACCCCAGCAAAACAAGCTCCCAGGAGAATGCACCTCAAAATAAAACAACAGGTCANCCTTTCAGGGGAATTTGGCATATCTAAGACGCTTTATCTCTAATCTCTTAGGTAGGTGTCAACCCTTCTCGGCATTAATTAAAAAGGACGCCAAATTCATTTGGGAAGAGAAATGTCAGCGGGCCTTTGAGGATGTTAAACAATATTTAATTACACCTCCTGTTTTAGCAGCCCCTATTCCAGGGAAACCGTTGATACTTTATACCGCGGCCTTAGATTACTATTTTGGAGCCCTCTTAGCCCAAGTCAATGATGAGGATAACGAAAATGCACTCTACTACTTGAGTTGTCGCCTAATACCGATGTAAATAAGGTATCCAACTATTGAGAAGCATTGTCTGGCATTAATTTTTGCTGATAAAAAACTTAGACATTACATGCTTTCTCATAAGATTACCCTAATCTCGAAAGTTAATCCATTACAATATCTGATGACCTGACCAATACTTTCCAGACGTCTAGCAAGATGTTCAATGATCTTATTGTAATTTGATATAACTTTTATTCTCCTCTGTGTTATTAAGGGATAGATACTAGCAGACTTTCTCGCTGCACACCCACTGTCAGTTGGGTCCTCTCTCAACAATGAGATACTATATGAGCAAACACTAAAAATAAAATATTTCAGTGTACAACATTGATAAATGTACTTTTTATGTCGCTTCGTGAGAAAAAAAAAGACAAAGGATTAGGCACAATTATACTAGGCAAAGCAGGGATCAGTTTAATCTTTATCACACCAGATAAGGGTATGTTGAAGTTCTCATACCAGCCGACAAAGTCGTGCACCAACAATGAAGCAGAATATGAAGTCTTAATCACCGGATTGGGAAAGACAATCTCAATGGATATAACAAACATTACCATCTATGGCGACTCCCAACTCGTCATCCAGCAAGTCGCCAGACAATACAGAATTTTGAAACCAATGTTAGTAGAATATCGTCAGTACACGATGAAGCTCCTAAAGCAGATTCCTGATGTGACTTTCTACTAGATTCCTAGGGGAGATAATGCCCATGTCGATGCTCTAGCAAAACTTGCTAAGGAAATGGCATGTCCCCAAAAGGATTCCATTAAATCACAGTGCAAGGAAAACGAGTCTTATCTCAGATCGATCTCAAAACTCTACACAAGCTCGAAAAAGAAGAAGCAATAAATACAATTACAGACAACAAGGAAGATTGGCGCAGGCCATTAATAGAATATTTGCTTATTGGAAAGCTGCCAGAAGACAAGTCTGAGGCACGCCACATCACAAGAAGAGCTATATCTTACGTCTTGATGGGAAATGTTCTATATAAAAGATCAGTCGACCAGATGTGGCTACGGTGTTTAAGCAGAGTTGAAGCGCAGAATATTGTTAAAGAGGTACATGCCGGATTATGTGGCACTCACCAGTCAGAGCCAAAAATGAAAATGAAGATCAAAAGACTCGGGTATTTTTGGCCAGCAATCATGTCCAACTGTATTAATACAGCTAGAAAATGTCACCAATGCCAAGTGCATGGGGTGGTCTTACACCAGCCTCCGAACGTACTACACCGAACTGTTGCCTCGTGGCCATTCGAGTGTTGGGGCATAGACATAATAGGTCCAATAGACCCTCCATCTTCCAAAGGACACAGGTTTATACTTATTGCTACATATTATTTCTCAAAATGGGCAGAGGCAGTATCGTTGCGTGAGGTTACAACACAACACGTCCTTCAATTTTTCAAAAGCCAAATTATTTACCATTTTGGAGTACCTTGAAGAATAATTTCCGACAATGAGATAGCTTTTAGAAGCACAAAAATCAACTATTTCATCAAAAGACATGGAATAGATTGGAGATACTCTACGATTTACTATCCCAGAGCGAATGGTCTGGCTGAAGCCTTCAATTAAACACTAGTACAGATTTTAAAGAAAAGACTGGATGAAAACAAAAGGGATTGACACAATAAACTATTAGAAGCCTTGTGGGCTTACCAGATGACTTTCAGGACTCCCACTCAGTGTACACCCTATATGCTCTTGTACTGGTCCAAGGTCGTGCTACCAATAGAAATCCATACACCATCTCTTAGAGTTGTTGTTGCCAACCAACTCACAATGGAAGAAAGTACAAAAATTAGACTTGAAGAACTCAAAAGTCTTAAGGGAGAATGACTAGAAGCACAACAACATTTAGAGCTTTACCAGACAAGGAAGGTAGAAGCCCATGATAAATTTGTCCCTCCGAGCACATTTAAAGTTGGTGACCTCATACTTGTGGTCAAAAGACCTATTCTTGCACGCCGCAAAAATAGGTGGAAATTTGAGCCAACTTGGGAGGGACCATTTGTCGTTGAAAAGGTCTACACAGGAGGAGCCTACCAGTTAGTGGACTTCCAGTGTGAAAGACCCATGTTACCATAAAAGAGACGATACCTGAAAACATATTATGTAACCTATTATCGCTTGCCTTTGCTTGCTTTGAAACTTTGAAACTTTCATTGTTTTGGAGTTATCTATGTGGCCAAATGTTTATGACCGGGTCCAAATTCTATAATTAACCTCGATATAATGAAAATTTTGAGAAAAAAAAATTAACTTCAAATTTTCTCCTTTCCACTTTTGAGTATAAAGTTCCACAAAATTAAACAAAATTAATACATAAAAAAACAATTTATTTCACTGAAACAAACTAAAGTTTACTTCAATAAATACTTTCTTTTTTTCTTGTTCATGCCAAGTTTCAGCCCACTGACATTTTTCCTGTCGTCTGCAGAAAAATATTGGGACAGAGGCTGATATTTGCTTTCAAGGATGGCTAGAGCCTCGCATTGAGTGAGGAAATGGCGCCGCAGGGCGGTACCATAGACTTCAACATGGACTTGAACCAAGTTGATATGGACTACGAAGGTCCTCTGATGAATGTAGTCAGCTGCCAAGAAAAGGAGGGATTGGCTTCACTGCTGAGGGTGGCCGCCAAATACAATACATCACATAAAGGAAAGAACGTGATGATAGAGCATGTCCCAAGGGAGGGGCCCAACCGTCTGCCATCCATGATAGCTACACCAGCTAGAGGCCTAGTAGCAGCCAACAATGAATGACTGCCAGACGCTTCGCTTCACAAGACTCAGCGCAGAAATTTTAGCCGCAGAAAACAGAGGCCTTTTCTATGGGAAGAACGCAGACGTCAGAAGGAAGAAAAACTCACCCCTATTCTTGAGGGGAATATCAATGATCCAGACATGAAAGAAACTTCTTCCAGCCTACTCGCCATAGATGAAGAACTAGGGTTCGTTACAGAGTCAGAGACACTTTCAGCTTCAGATGCCTTATGCACGGGTTGCCCGACGTGCAACCCCGAGATACCTGCAGGGACATCAGCCACAAGAGCATTTGTAGAGTGCCCGGATTGCAATGTTGTACATTTACAACCCTTGGGTACATTAGAAGAGTATACCTACACCAGTGATGGATCTCAAACTCTAGATTTTCAGATGGATGAGCCATACATCCCATTGAAGACATATCAGTACATAGCATGGGGCATAGGATCATACATGCCTCTAGATGTTGAATCTTATGTTCCAGATCAGTCAACACCAGTTTGGGTTACTGCCAATGTTCAGATGGAAGAGCGCCTGCAACAGCTACCGACTCTTAGTATGATGGAGTACAACAAAATAAGAAAGATGAATAAAAGAGAATTGGAATTCTATGAGGAAGTCTAAGGAAGATTCGTCAACATATTGGAAGGCCTGGAGCTGTATACCAGGGCCTTCTTCGAGAGTGACGAAAGAAGCATTCTTCACTGCATCTTTGATTTGAGAGATAGAGGCCGAGCAGGCCTTCTCATGGAAAGAACATACTCTGAGCTGAAGAAATGAATGAGAGGAAATGAAAGAATCACCATTCAGTGTGGCTGCTGTTATAATTTTACAAATGACAGACAAGGGAATCTACCAGGGATCTTCAGACATGACCAGGTAGATCCACTACGTCCTATAATAATGTGGATGATCAAGAGGATGGTCAGATGGAACATACTGCTAGCTATCTGCATCCTGAATAGTTGCATCATCAACATCTATGATGAGGGTGATTGCATCCCTCCCCATATAGACCACCATGATTTTGTGTGGCCCTTCTTCACTGTCTCATTTATAAGAAAAAACAATATATTTTTAGGAAAGAGATTGATATTGTCGACCCTGTCGAGTTCAGAGGAGCCGAAGAGATTCTGTTGCCATTTGATTCAGTTTTTGTTTAGAAAGCAAACAGGACATATTTTTCCAAGCACTGCATTCCAGGAGTGTGACACCATAGGGTGTCTGTAACCTCCATAGAATGGATGACAGCAAAGCACGATACGGATTCTAGCCAGAACCAAAACTAGAATAACTATTATCGTACAAGCTATGAGAGGGTTGTACCTCTAAGTACATGTGAAGGGAACTCTTGTCTTGGAGAATGACTTAGAAGGTCGCTCGATCAGGAGCTTGTCATACCTGATACAAATGTTCAGAGGGTTCACTTTTTTTTTTACAACAACCTGATATGTACCACACTTACTCGGACTACAATGTATACATGGCATGAGATGTTTTGAACATAATATGATATGGACTATATATTGTACCTTTTTGAGGCATCAACCTATGTTCGATCTATGATATTTTGATTGGAGAAAATTAATGAAATNTCATACCTGATACAAATGTTCAGAGGGTTCACTTTTTTTTTTACAACAACCTGATATGTACCACACTTACTCAGCCTACAATGTATACATGGCATCAGATGTTTTGAACATAATATGATATGGACTATATGTTGTACCTTTTTGAGGCATCAACCTATGTTCTATCTATGATATTTTGATTGGAGAAAATTAATAAAAATTTCTCTCAGAAATGTGCCTTTTTGTCAATTGCTTTTTTGTGCAATGGATGGAAGCCACGAACCACGCGTTGGTTCAGAATTTCAATGAACAAAGAAAGAAATAACAAATCTTTAACAAAAATAAAATTCAAACAAAAATAATCACAAATGAATAAACAACAAAACAAATTTCTTTTGAAAATCAACCAACTAAAATTAAAATTTTAAAGGCATATTTTGAAAAATTAAATGTGATAAAAACAACAAGAAAATAAAATGAATCTGTTGAGAGGATTCTCTTGATTTCAGAGTTTCTTATTCTTTGTGTGTGCAACACAACCATCTTTATCTGCATTAACTCTCTTCACATCCCCGCAGAATTTTGCATTCTACACAAAACCCCACAAATCTCTACAAATCTTCTTCAAAAAAATCAACCTTTTCACATGACACATTTCTGCAAATTCAACATCATAAACTCTCTACACTATTTTCATATGACTCTCGGAGTCAGTACCCAAATTTTGACTCCCCATCTTTGAGATTGGTTTAAGACCCCCTTTAATGGAGCATGGCATCCTATTCTTAATCCTTGAAGTTCGACCCTGACTTTCGACTCTCTTTTCAAAAATGATAACTAAAAGTTGATTCTCATTTTCGAATCAGTACCTAAATTTTGATTCCTTCACATATTTTCATATTCTATTCACATATTCCCCATATTTTCTGCATAAGGACACATATAATTTCTTGCCACCTCTTGGATTGGATGTGAGTCCCAATGCTTTCCTTCCTAACGTGACGCATATATTTTCTTGTTAACTCTTTGGTTGTATGTGAGTCCTAGTGCTTTCCTTCCCAATGTGACGCATATATTTTCTTGTTACACCTTGAGTTGGATGTGAGTCCCAGCACTTTCCTCCTCAATGTAGCACATATATTCTCTTGTCATCGCTTGGGTTGGATATGAGTCCCAGTGCTTTCCTTCCTAACGTGACATATATATTCTACCTGTCATATGCCAGTTTGAATATAACTCCCCAGTTGTAACTCAAACTGGCACAGTCCTTTCTTTATGGCGACATATCCTTAATGGTTGCTATCCTCTACACTGTTGTTACCCTTTTGAGTTGGATGTTAGCCTCTGTGTTTTCCATCTCAATTCAGTCCTCCCACACAATCCTATTCTAATCCTTTGAAATCAGTTTCAATACCACCTTAAATGGCTTATGGCATCTGATTCTTATTTCGGGATTGATACCTAAATTTCAATTCCCACCTCGGGCTCAGCACTTATATACTGATTCCCATCCTTTATAAATACCTAAAATTTCATAACTCAAAATTCACTCTCCGATCCCCAGCAAGAGTCCCTACTCCTTCATTCAATTAGACGATCACCTGCTAATTCTCCAGCAAAAACAAATCACACACACAACTCTACACATACTTTTGGGTCTGTTGACTTAAGAGTTTATATAGGTTTTCGTTGATCTCGTCGATCAACGCCAATACACGTGGTGTGCTTTCCCAATACACCACACCTATTTGGGGTCCAATTGTGGACTTCACTTTTGGTTGAGGTTTAGTTTTTCTTCTTTAGTAGCCTAAGGTCTAGCCATAAGACTTTCCTATTGACTATTCTTAGAAAGCTAGACAAGGAACCCNTTTGAAAATCAACCAACTAAAATTAAAATTTTAAAGGCATATTTTGAAAAATTAAATGTGATAAAAACAACACGAAAATAAAATGAATCTGTTGAGAAGATTCTCTTGATTTCAGAGTTTCTTATTTTTTGTGTGCGCAACACAACCATCTTTATCTACATTAACTCTCTTTGCATCCCCGCAGAATTTTGCATTCTACACAAAACCCCACAAAACTCTACAAATCTTCTTCAAAAAAATCAACCTTTTCACATGACACATTTCTGCAAATTCAACATCACAAACTCTCTACACTATTTTCATATGACTCTCGGAGTCAGTACCCAAATTTTGACTCCCCATCTTTGAGATTAGTATAAGACCCCCTTTAATGGAGCATGGCATCCTATTCTTAATCCTTGAAGTCCGTCCCTGACTTTCGACTCTCTTTTCAAAAATGATAACTAAAAGTTGATTCTCATTTTCGAATCAGTACCTAAATTTTGATTCCTTCACATATTTTCATATTCTATTCACATATTCCCTATATTTTCTGCATAAGGACACATATATTTTCTAGCCACCTCTTGGATTAGATGTGAGTCCTAGTGCTTTCCTTCCTAACGTGACGCATATATTTTCTTGTTAACTCTTGGGTTGTATGTGAGTCCTAGTGCTTTCCTTCCCAATGTGACGCATAAATTTTCTTGTTACACCTTGAGTTGGATGTGAGTCCCAGCGCTTTCCTCCTCAATGTAGCACATATATTCTCTTGTCATCGCTTGGGTTGGATATGAGTCCCAGTGCTTTCCTTCCTAACGTGACATATATATTCTACCTGTCATATGCCAGTTTGAATATAACTCCCCAGTTGTAACTCAAACTGGCACAGTCCTTTCTTTCTGGCAACATATCCTTAATGGTTGTTACACTGTTGTTACCCTTTTGAGTTGGATGTGAGCCTCTGTGTTTTCCATCTCAATTCAGTCCTCCGACACAATCCTGTTCTGATCCTTTGAAATTAGTTTCAATACCACCTTAAATGGCTTATGGCATCTGATTCTTATTTCGGGATTGATACCTAAATTTCAATTCCCACCTCGGGCTCAGCACTTATATACTGATTCCCATCCTTTATAAATACCTAAAATTTCATAACTCAAAATTCACTCTCCAATCCCCAGCAAGAGTCCCCACTCCTTCATTCAATTAGATGATCACCTGCTAATTCTCCAGCAAAAACAAATCACACACACAACTCTACACATACTTTTGGGTCTGTTGACTTAAGAGTTTATATAAGTTTTCGTTGATCTCGTCGATCAACGCCAATACGCGTGGTGTGCTTGCCCAATACACCACACTTATTTGGGGTCCAATTGTGGACTTCACTTTTGGTTGAGGTTTAGTTTTTCTTCTTTAGTAGCCTAAGGTCTGGCCATAAGACTTTTCTATTGACTATTCTTAGAAAGCTAGACAAGGAACCCTCGCCATTAGAAATTCCAAACTCTTCTCTATTTAACTTGAAGTTCAACATATTGGTCCTAACCTCTAGCACTTAGTAGGTGGGGTCACTATGGGCGAACTCAAGATGAGTTACCCTTAGGATTGCTGGACCTTGGGGTTGACCCTAAACCCAGAATTTCCTGACTTTGGTCCCTTGATACTTCTGGGAGATTCATGTAGGTGCTTCCATAAACCCATTAGCCCTAGGCTAGGGTTCGGCTAAGATCACTACATGGAGGACCCAAAATGGGGTTTCCATTGGTCCAAGGCTTAAGGATGGTGGTTGGCACTTCAACTCTACCAAGTTACCCAACCTATCCTTTTGCCCCTAAATTCCCTCAAATTACCTAGATACATTTGGGACTCCAAATTTGGTGAAAAATTTCCAAATCTACCCAAAATATCCAAATTGGTTCCAAAAATCATTTCAAACACCTTGAAATCACCCAGACTCACCAAAATTGGTCAGACTACCAAAATGCCCCCTCCTTAGCCAAAAATTCCAAAAATTCTAAAATAAATCACAAAAAATTCCCAAAACCTCTCAAATATTCCCAATTTCATTTTTCTCAGCTATCACATGATCCAATTTGATCAATTTTATCACTTTTGACCAAAACCCCCAAATTGCCCTTTAAAGGCCCATTTTTTCCCAAACCTACCTCAAATATCTATCCAATTGGTCTCAATTTCCCCCAATTTCAATTCTAAACTTAAATTCACCCTTGATATGACCAATCTAAACCAAATCCAATCCCAATTGGTCCATGATTTGAACTTAATTTTGAGCTGAACCAAAAACCCAATTTTTNATATCTATCCAATTGGTCTCAATTTCCCCCAATTTCAATTCTAAACTTAAATTCACCCTTGATAGGACCAATCTAGACAAAATCCAATCCCAATTGGTCCATGATTTGAACCTAATTTTGAGCTGAACCAAAAACCCAATTTTGGCCCTATGACTTGGTTTCACCAAATTGAACCCATGGCCTACTCCATTTGCCACAATTTGTGTTAAAAAATCTTCATAACATTCCAACACATCAAATTTGAACTTCAATTGGCCTTGGTGAAGCCCCAATTTCATTTTATTTTAACTTAAGTCCAAAAATCCCCAATTTTGCCTCAAATTAGTCATGTCCCCCAAACTTCACCAAATTGAGGGCCTTAACTCCAAAAATTTCTACACTATTTTTTCATGAAAAATCCTCACAACATCTCCCTTGTTCATGTGGACCNTCCAAAAATCCCCAATTTTGCCTCAAATTAGTCATGTCCCCCAAACTTCACCAAATTGAGGGCCTTAACTCCGAAAATTTCTACACTATTTCTTCATGAAAAATCTTCACAACATCTCCCTTGGTCATGTGAACTATTCAATTTGGACTTAGCCCAAGGCTAGCAAAACCTAGACACTCATCTAGCCCAACATGCACAAATTGACCAAATTTCAAAAATCCCTCAAATTGACTCAACAATTGAACTCAAAATCACTTCAACACTTCACCAAAAATCTTCATAAAAATCATCTACACAATGTTGATCCATCAATTGGGTTAATTTNCCAACATGCACAAATTGACCAAATTTCAAAAATCCCTCAAATTGACTCAACAATTGAACTCAAAATCACTTCAACACTTCACCAAAAATCTTCATAAAAATCATCTACACAATGTTTATCCATCAATAGGGTCAATTGACATGGCTAGCCTAGCCTAAACCAATTTTTGAACGCTTGGACCCACATTGAACGCATGCACTAAAGGTGGCCTAACTATCCTAAAGTCATTAAATTAATGACTCCATAGCCATAAGTTGGACCCTAGCGACCAGCCTAAACCCCATGAAACTACCTAAGCTAAGCCATGGACCAAAGGTCCCANGCACTAAAGGTGGCCTAACTATCCTAAAGTCATTAAATTAATGACTCCATAGCCATAAGTTGGACCCTAGCGTCCAGCCTAAACCCCATGAAACTACCTATGCTAAGCCATGGACCAAAGGTCCCCTAAATTAAGGGATTTAATGCCATATTTGTTTATGCCTTGAATATTTTTGCCAAAATAAAGCCTAAAATCATTAAACTGTTGTGAAATATTCCCCTGGCTCATCCAACCTCCCTAACCACCTCCCCTGGCTGGCCGGCCAGCCTAGTGGCTAGNCCTAGGCTAGGGTTCGGCTAAGATCACTACATGGAGGACCCAAAATGGGGTTTCCATTGGTCCAAGGCTTAATGATGGTGATTGGCACTCCAACTCTACCAAGATACCCAACCTATCCTTTTGCCCCTAAATTCCCTCAAATTACCTAGATACCTTTGGGACTCCAAATTTGGTGAAAAATTTCCAAATCTACCAAAAATATCCAAATTGGTTCAAAAAATCATTTCAAACACCTTGAAATCACCCAGACTCACCAAAATTGGTCAGACTACCAAAATGCCCCCTCCTTAGCCCAAAATTCCAAAAATTCTAAAAAAAATCACAAAAAATTCCCAAAACCTCCCAAATATTCTCAATTTCATTTTTCTCAACTATCACATGATCCAATTTGATCAATTTTATCACTTTTGACCAAAACCCCCAAATTGCCCTTTAAAGGCCCACTTTTTCCCAAACCTACCTCAAATATCTATCCAATTGGTCTCAATTTCCCCCAATTTCAATTCTAAACTTAAATTCACCCTTGATAGGACCAATCTAGACAAAATCCAATCCCAATTGGTCCATGATTTGAACCTAATTTTGAGCTGAACCAAAAACCCAATTTTGGCCCTATGACTTGGTTTCACCAAATTGAACCCATGGCCTACTCCATTTGCCACAATTTGTGTTAAAAAATCTTCATAACATTCCAACACATCAAATTTGACCTTCAATTGGCCTTGGTGAAGCCCCAATTTCATTTTATTTTAACTTAAGTCCAAAAATCCCCAATTTTGCCTCAAATTAGTCATGTCCCCCAAACTTCACCAAATTGAGGGCCTTAACTCCGAAAATTTCTACACTATTTCTTCATGAAAAATCTTCACAACATCTCCCTTGGTCATGTGAACTATTCAATTTGGACTTAGCCCAAGGCTAGCAAAACCTAGACACTCATCTAGCCCAACATGCACAAATTGACCAAATTTCAAAAATCCCTCAAATTGACTCAACAATTGAACTCAAAATCACTTCAACACTTCACCAAAAATCTTCATAAAAATCATCTACACAATGTTTATCCATCAATAGGGTCAATTGACATGGCTAGCCTAGCCTAAACCAATTTTTGAACGCTTGGACCCACATTGAACGCATGCACTAAAGGTGGCCTAACTATCCTAAAGTCATTAAATTAATGACTCCATAGCCATAAGTTGGACCCTAGCGACCAGCCTAAACCCCATGAAACTACCTAAGCTAAGCCATGGACCAAAGGTCCCATAAATTAAGGGATTTAATGCCATATTTGTTTATGCCTTGAATATTTTTGCCAAAATAAAGCCTAAAATCATTAAACTGTTGTGAAATATTCCCCTGGCTCATCCAACCTCCCTAACCACCTCCCCTGGCTGGCCGGCCAGCCTAGTGGCTAGAAAATGGCCAAACCAAGAGCCACCCCTATGGGATTAAACCCAATTCAAACCTAGAGGCCACCTCATCCAAATTGAAGCTTATAGCTCTCTGCCCTCCACCTAGGCAGCACATTTCACCCCCCCAATTGGCCATGGCAGCAAGCCTAAGGCCATTTGTATAAAATGCTCCCCTCCATGGCCATGGAGAGAGAATTAAAAATTCCTCTAAGAGACTTTCCCAAATTGATCCCAAAGCCTCTTTGAGACCTCCTT
>JXCR01100741.1:0-27424 GCA_002079205.1 Phalaenopsis hybrid cultivar | reverse complement strand
TTAGTAGTAATCTAAGTTAAATGAGGATTAGAAAAACAAACACAATTAAAATTAGAACATCTTTCAAGCACTACGAGCCCAATTAGGACCAAAATTTGGCTAAGTGTTCCAATAACACTAACTTGGATCTTTAAGGGTCTTCACCCACATAATATTCAAAATTAAATTACAAATGATAATTACCTTACTCTTAGGAATAATTGATACATCAATGTTCATTGAGCTTTAAGGTGTTCATAGGATAAATTATTAAGCAACATAATAAGTTTAAACGAGCTCGAGGCTTTTCACCAGGTGATAAGAGGGAAGTATGGTCCTGGTTTTTCCTTTTAGCCTGTTGGATACCTTAGAGAGCTACTAAGCTTAATATGTTTTGCTTGACAAATATCATCCTTAATCAAATTAATAAGGACCCACCAAGATATGACCTAGGGTTAGGTAGGTCTTTAAAATTTTACTTCCCCGTTTCATATAAACTGCCTTAACATGACTTTTGAGTTTCAGGTGGTGGAACAAGAAGACTCCCTAGGTACGCTTTTACAGTTTTCATCATCGTCTTTCTTATACGTTTATGCTATACTTTTGTGCTTATACAAACTTACATCTAAACAACGATGCCACCCTGCATGAAAACTAAAACTATCAGGATAGGCACAAAACCAAAACCGAAACTAAAACTAAAACTAAAATCAACCAAGATAAAATTCACCCCAACAACATTCAAAATATAAAAAAACTCAAAATTTAATCACAAACATCACACAAAACTACATCTGCAACTAAATTAAAAAGTCTCTATCGGATGATCGGGAATTCCTCGGAGGAGGTAACCTACGGTTGCTAACGAGGCTTCCCATGGTCTAAATGAAATTGTGGAACTCATTAAGTTGAGTTTAGTATGTTCATTTGGACTAAGTGAATCCAATAGAAAAGAGTGGTGCTGGAATCAGAGAACTTTAGTAAGTTCATTTGGACTAAGTGAATCCAATAGAAAATAGTGGTGCCGGAACGAGGGACCTGTAAGTTCATTTGAACTAAGTGAATCCAATAGAAAATAGTGATGCCGGAACGAGGGAACCGCAAACCATTTGGACTAAGTGAATCCAATAGAAAATAGTGATGCCGGAACGAGGGAACCGTAGGACCCATCATTTGGACTAAGTGAATCCAATAGAAAATAGTGATGCCGGAAAGAGGGAACCGTAGGATCCTAATTTTGGACTAAGTGAATCCAATAGAAAAAAGTGGTGCCGGAATGAGAGAACCGTAGGATCCTAACTCGACACTAAGTGAATCCAATAGAAAGTAGCGGTGTCGGAACGAGGGAACCGTAGGATCCTAACCGGTGTTCACCCTAATCAACTTTAACATGCCCCCATAAAATTTAAAGAACTTCAACCATAGGGCCACCTGATTGACATTATAACTTGGCACTCTAGAAAACTCAAACTCGTCGCGACGAGGAGCTTGGAGCTAGCATGGTGGGTAGTACGACCATCTTCAATAGGAAAACCTATCTTCCCCAGCTAAACCAATCTTCCTTTCTTAGACTTAAACAACAAAGCCATAGGACTTCGAGGTTGCTTGCTTATGCAATGTAATTCCTCACCTTATCTTTAGGCCATTGTATAGCCCTGGTATAAAATATAAGCCCTAACTCGTCTTAAGATTCTGAGTAAATCCTCACATCTTCTAGGTTGTTTGTGTAATTTTTTCACACGAATGTAAGCCATAACTAATAAAATTGATAGGATGAAACACCTAAATATTTCTCCTAAAAAATGAAGCCAAACATTAGGATTGCTTTGGAAGTCACCGAGGTTCTCCTCTGGATCCATAACATCCCCTAGTTCCTCCTCCTTTGGACTCTACAAAATGTTCTAAATTTGAACCAATCCCCTTTCACACCTCTACATCTGATCTCATTGAAAAGTCCTACCCCTTGAAACTCCTTGAAGATAATATTTCTTGATTTTTATTGAGAGTCTTCTTTGGTGACTTTATTCATTTAAGTTGTAATTAACTTTAGGGGCTTGCCCTTATAGGAAACATGCCCTAACCCAGCTTAATATAAACCCTACCTAATTATTTATATTAAATAGGCGAACTTGTTGGCAAATATAAAGGTTTCGCAGACCAAATGGATGTCATATATTCCTAAGTTTATTTGATTGAGCCTCATCCTCAAGTTTTGTGTTTATCCTTCGGGATAGATATAGGATTTGAGGTATAATGCTCTTTAATTTNTTGGACCAAATTACCCTTCTTCCGTTGGCATATTTTACCCATTTCTGTCTTGGGAAAGTGCAGCTAACTCCTTGGACTTCAGAACTATCTGTTCAACCATCTTTGAATAGAGGGGTTCAAGAGGCCATTAATGACTCTTTAAATTTTCATGTGGGGTCAGACCCTCTAATAGCTGTGTCAGTGGACTAGTTCCACCTGGGCTTTGTCTGCCACAAAATGGGTCCCGCACTGGGTCCTAAATTACTTCACATCTCCCATCCAAATTTGATTTGCTATTTTGCAAATTAAACCAAATCATGTTGTACTGTGCGAACTTTAAAATTTTCCTATATTAATTAAATTTTACACCTCTTGATTTTTCTTAAACAGAATTTTAAAATACCCATAAATTAAGACCCACACAGTCTACAGATCAACCTCTACTTTTAGTGCTTGCACTAAAAAATTACAAGGTTTTTGGCCAGATAACTAACCCCGAAACTTTCTGTTTTCAAGCTTGCTGCAATGCCCTACCCAACGGTGACCTTTTCCTGCAACCTGCCAATGAGCGACGAAGCCCGTAATCTCGCTCCTACCATCAAATTTGGAGCCAGATTTGAAGATCTTGAGGTCATCCTAGTGAAAGCCCAACTAGTGGTAATGAAGATCGCCACACCAAAAATACAGGAACCGTCTGCAGAATTCAGCCTGAACGGACTTCAAGACTTCCCTGCCTACAAGAAGTCTAAAACTACTGCCGTCACGGCACCAACCAAACCTGCTATCCCTGCTGGTGCTAAGGGGAAAGAATTAATGATTATTGAGGATCCGACTAAGGCATTAAATGTCCCATTAAATGTTTGAAATCGGATTAAGCTCAAGGATTGTACCACTGACCCTAACCCAAAAAAGGAACTGTAACAGAAGGGCTCGGAGGGCCATCAAAGCCCAGGCTCCTGAAAAGGTACCCGTTGAGGAGGAGCTTCATCAAGATGAAGAAGGATTACTAGAAATTTATCCACTTCTACGATGGAGTAGATTCCATCCTTTGACAGATACCAATGGATATGAGAGTATCTGGAGAATCGCTGCTGCACTACCACCACTTCATGGACATGAAGAGGAGAGAAAGAAGTTCACTCCTATCACCCGAGTTAGTGCAATTTTCAAAAGGCTAGCTACCAAAGAAGGATGTTCAGTTAGCAAGTTACTTAAATGAGTGGAAGATGCAATTTCCCCTTGCATGAAGAAGAAAATTTTGAAGGGTGTTAAGTCTGTCACATAGTCCCACAAGACAACTGGAGTGCCCCCTATTCGCATCCCCGTTTGGTTCTATTTAGGGAACAAAGTTGATACCGCAATAATTACTATTGATTATACCACCATGAGGACCACAGGCTGTCAACCGGTTAAGTCGAGACTGGGTCCCAAAATCTTGCCCATCACCCATTATAGAGATATTCCTATAATCCCAAAGGCAAAGACAAGACGATTATCTGGCACTGTAGCCGGTCCACACCACGAGGAGTATATTTTCACTCGACATACCAATGTTTCTACTAAGACACTTCGTCTTAAGACATCATCGTTGAAAAAGAAAAAGGTATGGGTACCCAAGGTCGCTGCACCGTTACAGTCCGGTAAGCCCGCAAGACAAGAACATGGAATGAAGCCAGGGTCTAAAATATCTGACATCGTTGCAATAATATATAGCTAGACGAAGGAACAAGTAGAGGATATTCCCCAGGGTCCTCCAGATCTTAAAGCAATCAAGGAATCAATAATTGAAGAGAAAGTTGAGAAACTCAAGATGGAGATTTTTGAGTTAGCTCGAGAACACGGAGTTTCCATCGATAGCGACGATGAAAATTTTGATTACAATGAATACTTGGAGGAAGATTTCATGGATGTCCATGTAATTGAAACAAGAGTCGCCACATCTGCGTGCGAGGCTTAACCTCACACCGAAGAGAATGCCGTAGATGAGCTGCGTAGGGCTAACCTCTTAAGGGATGAGCAAGTTAGTCTATTAGAGAAAAGAATATAAGAGATGATTGCAACCATGACCGTCATGGCCACTATTCAGGGTCAATCACAAGCGCCGCAATTGGCTTCTCTAGAGATCAATCAGCCGGAAATCATACACATCATAGATGAAATAAGAGAGGTTGCGTCAGCAAATAGAGACGAGCAAAATAGAAAGGATTCTCCATCAGGTGTTATGCCAAAGAAGGAATTTGAGAAAATCATTGAACAAGTGCGGGACGCCTTAACCCAATCTAAGGGTGGGGGGTTGGTTCTAATGGGTAGACCTTACCCGAAGGAATTTGATGTCATGCCTTTCACCAAGGGTTTTGTGGCCTTAAACTTCAAGATATTTGATGGGACTGGGAATCCCAGACAGCATATAGCACATTTCTGAGCCAGCTGTGGCAACACGAGAAATAGTGAAGCTCTACTCTTCCAGAAGTTCGTCAGTAGCTTGTCAAGAATTGCTTTTGACTGGTACGCTGACTTGCCCAACAGGTCTGTTAAAACATTTTCCGAGTTGGAACAGCTGTTTGTGAAAAGATTTGTAAGGGCACAACACTATGTGTTTATTGGAGAGCTCATGATGGAAAAAAAAGCCTAGAAAAACTTTAGTGGACTATATTTTGAGGTGGAGAAACCTTTGCATAAAATGTGTCCCTCAGCTACAAGAACATCATGCGATTGAAATTCTACTTAAGAGCATTCATGGGCCAGCATCTTTCATGCTCAAGGGACTCACCATCAAATACTTCAAGAAGCTACTCAGTAAAGCCAGCAGTCTTCAAAAGGAAATCAAGCACATGGAGCCACACGAAAAGGCTAAGGTGACCAGAGTGTTTGAAAAGAAATCAGGAGTAGTAGCAACTGTCGACAAAGGAAAGAAGCCAATGAAGATATATGCAGAAGATTCTCGCCAGTCTTCGTCACAGTATGCTCAGAAACAGAGTAGTCAATCCAACCAGCAACCACCTCAAGAAGGACCACCTCGAATAGGGGATAAGAAAATGTCCCTGTCAGAACAACGTAAAACGGTGTATTCTTTCAAAGAAGAAGCTATACATAAAATATTCAGAAGTCTGATGAAGAAGCTGGAGTTCAGACTATCAGACCCAAAGAAGCCCAAAAAGGTGGATAGAAGAGTGAACCAAATTATTGCCCATAACACCGGTTGCTTGGGCACACTATAGAAAAATGCTTCATCTTTAAAGACTGGCTTGAGCGGAACCTTAAAGAAAGGAACATAACAATCCCAAATAAATATTTAAGAGAACCTGAAAAAGATTCCATAAATATGATTTCAGCCGAGCCAATCTCCCCAATCGATCTGTATACTAGAGCAGAGGGATGGAGTACAACTTTGGATGAACTCAAGAGGGTCTTCAATCAAATACATGATCCATCAAAACAATCTTCTGCGTATACTAGAGAAGAAGGATGGAATGAGGTCTGGAGCAGATCATCCAAGAAAATACTAAACAAGATTCAGTCTGCATTAAGACAAGCCTCCATTCAAAGTTTGCAGCATACCAAGCCCGAGATGAAGGTTTTTTCAGGAGAGCTGTCATCATCAAGGACAAAGAAGAAGAAAAGCGTCACTACAAAGATTGATAGCACGTGGGGTAGGATAGGGGCCGCCTTTACAAAATTAATTGTCTCGTATTCGGGGAAGAAAATTCTTGAAACCTTGACTTTGTACGATTATCTTTTTGTCCCTCCGGAGTCTTATGAATATAATGATTGTGATTTTCACTAAGTTTTAACTATTTCTAGTGATAACGTAACTGATTATGACTAATCTAACTTCTATCTTGATCCCCAAAATGATCCTCAAATCGTACTCGAGCCTGATGAACTCATTGTCAAGTCCAAAGAAGATATGAATGATACCATTTAGAACAACACCGATAACGAGGAACCAATTCTCGAGCATCACGGTACACCGCTTACCATCAACTTAGATCTTTCTGAAGAAGAAGAGGAGACACTGGAAGATTCAACAATGATATCTCAAGAAGAAGAAATTGCGGAAGTTAACTTAAGGAGCGGAAAACTGTTACCACCAAGAACAACTCCAACAGACAAAGGAAAGCAGATAATGACTTGAGAGGAGATAGCCCCACCTCCACCAGTGGAAGAACTACATGATCAAGACAAAATTAGAGGATCATACAAAGTAGACTACAATGTGCTAGCTCATCTTGAGAAGTTACCGACCCGATTAAGCATCTACGATGCTCTGATCCTGTCAAAGAGAGGAGAGAGTCTCTGGTTACAGCTTCGCTTGACCTAGAAATTTTCTTAGCTCAGTTGGCCAGCACATCCTCAGAAGAAGTTTGTTCATTGAAAGAACAGCTTGGAGTAACCTTCACAGATGAAGACTTGTTGCTCAGTACCACCGACCACAATCGTCTACTCTACATCTCCGTCAACATCGGCAGATTTGTGCTGTTAAGAGTTTTAGTAGATCTTGAAGCATCTCTTAACTTGATGAGCCTATGAACATTGGCATATTTGGATATTGAAGATCAAGAGCTTACGGTCAATAAAATGATGTTAAGAGGATTCAACCAAAAGGTAGAAAAAGACCTTGGATCAATTACATTACTTATGAAGGCTGGAGAACTCATGACAACCGCTAAAATTCATATCATCAACGCTGAGACCTCTTTTAACGCCATGGATTTATGAACACAATATGGTTCCATCATCTTTACACCAGTGCATCAAATATTGTAAAGATGGTCAAGAAAATTGCATCAAAGGAGACATACAACCATTTTTAATGCATGAAGTTGGTATCCACGAAGATGCTGCCTACTACGCGCCTCCAAAGAGGATTGTCTTCTCTCGTCAGTACACGATGAAGCTCCTGGAGCAGATTCCTGTTCTGACTTTCTATCGGATTCCTAGGGGAGATAATACCCATGTCGACGCTTTAGCAAAACTTGCTAAGGAAATGACATGTCCCCCAAAGGATTCCATTGAAATCACAGTGCAAGGAAGACGAGTCTTGTCTCAGATCAACCTCGAAACTCTTTACAAGCTTGGAAAAGAAGAAGCAATAAATACAGTTGCAGACATCAGTGAAGATTGACGCAAGCCATTAATAGAATATTTGCATATTGGAAAGCTGCTAGAAGACAAGTCTGAGGCACATCACATCACAAGAAGGGCTATGTCTTACACCCTGATGGGAAACGTTTTATACATAAAATAAGTCGACCAGATGTGGCTACGGTGTTTAAGCAGAGCCGAAGAACAAAATATTGTCAAAGTGGTACATGTCGGATTGTGTGGCTCGCACCAGGCAGGGCTGAAAAGGAAAATGAAGATCAAAAGACTCGAGTATTATTGGTCAGCAATGATGTCCGACTGCATGGATACAGCCAGAAAATGTCACCAATGCTAAGTGCATGGGGTGGTCTTACCCTAGCCTCCGAATGTACTACACCCAATTGTTACCTCGTGGCCATTCGAGCGTTGGGGCACGGAATAATAGGTCCGATAGACCCTCCATCTTCCAAAGGACACAGGTTTATACTTGTTGCTACAAATTGCTTCTCCAAATGGGCCGAGGCTGTACAGTTGTGTGAGGTTACGACACAACACGTCCTTCAATTTTTCAAAAGCCAAATTGTCTACCGTTTCGGAGTACCATGAAGAATAATTTTTGAAAATGGGATAGCTTTTAGAAGCACAAAAATCAATAATTTCATCAAAAGACATGGGATATATTGGAGATACTCTACAATTTACTATTCCAGAGCAAATGGTCTAGCTGAAGCCTTCAATAAAACACTGGCACAGATTTCAAAGAAATTACTGGATTAAAACAAAAGGGATTGGCACAACAAAATATTAGAAGCCTTGTGGGCCTACCGGATGACATTCAGGACTCTCACTCAGTGTACACCCTATATACTCATCTACGGGTCCGAGGATGTGCTACACAAAGAAATTCAGATGTAGTCTCTTAGATTTATTGTTGTTAACCAACTCATAATGGAAGAAAATGCAAAGCTCAGACTTGAAGAACTGGAAAGTCTTGAGGGAAAATACTTAGAAGCACAACAACATTTGGAGCTTTACCCGACAAGGAAGGTACAAGCCCATGACAAATTTGTCCGCCCGAGGACATTCAAAGTTGGTGACCTCGTACTTGTGGTCAAAATACCTGAAAACATATTATGCAACCTAATGCCGCTTGCCTTTGCTTACTTTAAAACTTTGAAACTTTGATTATTTTGGAGTTATCTACGTGGTCAAATGTTTATGACCGGGTCCAAATTTTGTAATTAACCTCAATATAATGAAAATTTTGAGAAACAAAAATTATAACTTCAAATTTTATCCTTTCCACTTTTGAGTATAATGTTCCACAAAATTAAACAAAATTAATACATAAATAAACAATTCATTTCACTAAAAGAAACTAAAGTTTACTTCAATAAATACTTTATTTTGTTCTTGTTCATGCCAAGTTTTAGCTCACTGACATTTTTCCTGTCGTCTACAAAAAAAATGTCAGGAAAGAGGCTGATCTTTGCTTTCAAGGATGGCTGGAGCCTCGCATTGAATGAGGAAATGGCGCCGCAGGGCGATACCATAGACTTCAACATGGACTTGAACCAAGTTGACATGGACTATGAAGGTCCTGTAAAGAATGTAGTCAGCTGCCGAGAAAAGGAGGGATTGCGTTCACTGCTGAGGGTAGCCGCCAAAGACAATACATCACATAAAGGAAAGAACGTGATGATAGAGCAGGATCCGAGAGAGGGGTCCAGCTGTCTGCCATCCATGATAGCTACACAGCCGGAGGCCTAGTAGCCACCAACAATGAACGACTGTCAGACGCTTTGCTTCGCAGGACTCAACGCAGAAATGCCAGCCGCAGAAAACATAGGGCTTTTAAACGGGAAGAACGCAAACGTGAGAAGGAAGCAAAACTCACCCCTATTTCTGAGGAGAATATATATGATCCAGACATGAAAGAGACTTCTTACAGCCTACCCGCCACAGATGAAGAACCAGGGTTTGTCACAGAGCCAAAGACACTTTCAGCTTCAGTTGACTTATGCATGGGTTGCCTGATGTGCAATTTCGAGATACCTGCAGGGACATCAGCCACAGGGGCATTTGTAGAGTGCCCAGATTGTAATGTTCTACATTTACGACACTTCGGTACATTGGAAGAGTTTACCTCCACCACCGATGGATCTCAGACTCCAAGTTTTCTGATGGATGAGCCATACGTCCCATTGGGGATAGATCAGTATAGCATGGGGCCCAGGATCATACATCCCTCTGGATGTCGAATCTCATGTTCCAGATCAGTCAGCGCCAGTTTGGTTTCTTGCCAATGTTCAGATGGAGGAGCACCTGCGACAGCAATCGACTCCTAGTATGATGGAGTACTACAAAATAAGAAAGATGAATAAAAGAACATTTAAATTTTATGAGTAAGTCTAAGGAAAATTCATCAACATATTAGAAGGTCAGGAGTTGTATACCAGGGTCTTCTCTGAGAGTGATGAAAGAAGCATTCTTGACTGCATCTTTGATTTGAGAGATAGAGGCCGAGCAAGCCTTCTCATAGAAAGATCATACTCTGAGCCGAAGAAATGGATGAGAGGAAAAGGAAGAATCACCATTCAATGCGGTTGTTGTTATAATTTTACAAATGTCAGACAAGGAAATCCACCAGGGATCCTCAGACATGATCAGGTAGATCCACTACCTCCTATAAGCATCCTGAATAGTTGCATCATCAACATCTATGATGAGGGTGATTGCATCCCTCCCCATATAGACCACCACGATTTTGTGAGGCCCTTCTACACGATCTCATTCATAAGCAAAAGCAATATATTGTCTGGAAAAGAGATTGATATTGTCAGCCCTGACAAGTTTAGAGGAGCCGTAGAGATTCCATTGCCAGTTAGTTCAGTTTTAGTTCTAAAAGGAAACAGGGTATATGTCGCCAAGCACTTCGTTCCAGGAGTGTGACACCGTAGGGTGTTTGTAAGCTTCCGTAGAATGGATGACAACAAAGCACCATACGGATTCTAGCCAAAACTGAAGCTAGAATAACTACTGTTGTACAAGCTATGAGAGGGTTGTACATCTAAGTACATGTGAAGGGAACTCTTGTCTTGGAGCATGGCTTAGAAGGTCTGCTCGATCAGGAGCTCGTCATACCTGATAAAGATGTTCAGAGGGTTCACTTTTTTTTACAGAAACATGATATGTACCACACATACTTAGCCTACAATGTATACATGGAATGAGATGTTTTGAACGTACTTTTATATGGACTATATGTTGTACCTTTTTGAGGTGTCAGCCTATGTTTGATCTATGATATTTTGATTGGAGTAAATTAATGGAAACTTCTCTAAAAAATGTACCCTTTTGTCAATTACCTTTTTGTGCAATGGATGGAAGCCACGAACCACGGGTTAGTTCAGAATTTCAATGAACGAAGAATGAAGCAACACATCTTTAACAAAAATAAAATTCAAACAAAAAAACAAATTTATTTTGATAATCAGCCAATTAAAATTAAAATTTTAAAGACATATTTTGAAAGATTAAATGTGATAAAAATAACAAGAAAATAAAATGAATCTGTTGATAGGATTCTCTCGATTTTAGAGTTTCTTACTCTTTGTGCGCGCAGCACAACATCCCCGCAAAATTTCACATTCTGCACAAAACCCCACAAATGTCTACAAATCTTCTTCAACAAAGTCAACATTTTCACATGACACTTTTCTACAAAATCAACATCACAAACCCTCTACACTGTATTCATATGACTCTCGGAGTGAGTACCCAAATTTTGACTCCCCATCTTCGAGATTGGTATAAGACTCCCTTTAATGGAGCATGACATCATATTCTTAATCCTTGAGGTCGGTCCCTGACTTCTGACTCTCTTTTCAAAAATGATAACTAAAATTTGATTCTCAATTCTGAATCAGTACCTAAATTCCGATTCTTTCACATATTTTCATATTCTATTCACATATTCCCCACGAATTCACATGTGTTAATCTGCATATTTTCTGTATAAGAACACATATATTTTCTTGTCAGCTCTTGGGTTGGATGGGAGTCTCAGTGCTTTCCTTCCTAACGTGAAACATATATTTTATTGTTACCTCTTGGGTTGGATGTGAGTCCTAGTGCTTTCCTTCCCAATGTGACGCATATATATTCTTGTTACCTCTTGAGTTAGATGTGAGTCTCAGTGCTTTCCTCCTCAATGTAGCACATATATTCTCTTTTCACCTCTTGGGTTGTATGTGAGTTTTAGTGCTTTCCTCCTAACGTGATGCATATATTTTCTTGTTACCTCTTAAGTTGGATGTGAGTCCCAGAGCTTTCCTCCTCAATGTAGCACATATATTCTCTTGTCACCTCTTGGGTTATATGTGAGTCCTAGTGCTTTTCTTCCTAATGTGACGCATATATTTTCTTATTACCTCTTGAATTGGATGTGAGTCACAGAGCTTTCCTCCTCAATGCAGCACATATATTCTCTTGTCACCTCTTAGGTTGGATGTGAGTCCTAGTGTTTTCCTTCCCAATGTGACACATATAATTTCTTGTTACCTCTTGAGTTGGATGTGAGTCCCAGAGCTTTCCTCCTCAACGTGACACATATATCCTCTTGTCACATCTTGGGTTGGATGTGAGTTCTAGTGTTTTCCTTTCTAACATGACATATATTTTCTTGTTACCTCTTGAGTTGGATGTGAGTCCCAGAGCTTTCCTCCTCTATGTAGCACATATATTCTCTTGTCACCTCTTGGGTTAGATGTGAGTCCCAGTGCTTTCATTCCTAACATGACACATATGTTTTCTTGTTACCTCTTGAGTTGTATGTGAGTCCCAGAGCTTTCCTCCTCAATGTAGCACATATATTCACTTGTCACCTCTTAGGTTGGATGTGAGTCTTAGTGCTTTCCTTTCCAATGTGCTGCATATATTTTCTTGTTACCTCTTGTGTTTGATGGAGTCCCATTGCTTTCCTTCCTAACGTGACATATATATTCTACCTGTCATATGTCATTATGAATATAACTCCCCAGTGGTAACTCAAATTGGTACAGTCCTTTCTTTCTGGAAACATATCCTTAATGGTTTCTATCTTCTACACTGTTGTTACCCTTTTGAGTTGGATGTGAGCATCTGTGTTTTCCATCTCGATTCGGTCCTCCCACACAATCCTATTCTCATCTTTTGAAATCAGTTTCAAGACCACCTTAAATGGATTATGGCATCTGATTCTTACTTTGGGATTGATACCCAAATTTCAATTCCCACCTTGGGTTCAACACTTATATACTGATTCCCATCCTTTATAAATACCTTAAATTTTATAACTCAAAATTCACTCTATGATCCCCAGCGAGAGTCCCTACACCTTGATTTCAATCAGACAATCACCTGCTAATTCTCCAACAAAAACAAATCACACACACAACTCTACACATAGTTCCAGGTCTGCTGACTTAGGAGTTTGTATTGGTTTTTGTTGATCTCGTCGGTCAACGCTAATACGCGCGGTGTGCTTGCCCAGCACACCACACCTATTGGGGGTTCAATTGTTGACCTCACTTTTGGTTGAGGTTTAGTTTTTCCTCTTTAGTATCCTAAGGTCTAGCCACAGAACTTTCCTATTGACTATTCTCAGAAAACTAGACAAGGAACCCTCACCATTAAAAATTCTAAACTCTTCTCTATTTAACTTGAAGTTCCACATATTGGTCCTAACCTTTAGCACTTAGTAGGTGGGGTCACTATGGGGGAACTCAAGATGAGTCACCCTTAAGACTACTGGGCCTTAGGGTTGACCCTAGGTGTTGGTCTAGGGTTTAAGGCACTCACTTCACTCACAATCACTCACTACCCTAAACCCAAAATTTCCTGACTTTGGTCCCTTTATACTTTTGGGAGACTCATGTAGGTGGTCCCCTAAACCCATTAGCTCTAGCCTAGGGTTTGGCTAAGATCACTACATGGAGGACCCAAAATGGGGTTTCTATTGGTCCATGGCTTATGGATGGTGGTTGACACTCCAACTCTACCAAGATACCCAGCCTATCCTTTTGCCGCTAAATTCCCCCAAATTACCTAGATACCTTTAGGACCCCAAATATGGCCAAAATTTCCAAATCTACCCAAAATACTCAAATTGGTTCAAAAAATCATTTCAAACACCTTGAAAAAACCCAAACTACCCAAAATCACGAAAATTGGCCAAATTACCAAAATGCCCCCTCAAAATTCCAAAAAATCTCAAAAATTCCCAAAACCTCCCAAATATTCCCAATTTCATTTTTCTCAACTATCACGTGACCCAATTTGGTCAATTTGACCACTTTTGACCAAAACCCCCAAATTGCACTTTAAAGGCCCATTTTGTTTGAAGCCTACCTCATATGTCTATCCAATTGGTCTCAATTTTCCCAAATTTCAATTCTAAACTTAAATTCACCCTTTATATGACCAATCCAGATCAAATCCAAGCCCAATTGGTCCATGATTTGAACCCAATTTTGAGCTGAACAAAAAACCCAATTTTGGCCCTATGACTTGGTTCCACCAAATTGAACCCATGGCCTACTACATTTGCCACAATTTGTGTTGAAAAAATTTAATAGCATTCCTACGCATCAAATTTGACCTTCAATTGGCCTTGGTGAAGCCCCAAATTCATTTAATTTCAACTTAAGTGCAAAAATTCCCAATTTTCCCTCAAATTAGTCATGTCCCCAAACTTCACCAAATTTCTTCATGAAAAATCTTCACAACATCTCCCTTGATCATGTGGACCACNTTCCTTCCTAACGTGAAACATATATTTTATTGTTACCTCTTGGGTTGGATGTGAGTCCTAGTGCTTTCCTTCACAATGTGACGCATATATATTCTTGTTACCTCTTGAGTTAGATGTGAGCCTCAGTGCTTTCCTCCTCAATGTAGCACATATATTCTCTTTTCACCTCTTGGGTTGTATGTGAGTTTTAGTGCTTTCCTCCTAACGTGATGCATATATTTTCTTGTTACCTCTTAAGTTGGATGTGAGTCCCAGAGCTTTCCTCCTCAATGTAGCACATATATTCTCTTGTCACCTCTTGGGTTATATGTGAGTCCAAGTGCTTTTCATCCTAATGTGACGTATATATTTTCTTGTTACCTCTTGAGTTGGATGTGAGTGACAGAGCTTTCCTCCTAAATGCAGCACATATATTCTCGTGTCACCTCTTGGGTTGGATGTGAGTCCTAGTGCTTTCCTTCCCAATGTGACACATATATTTTCTTGTTACCTCTTGAGTTGGATGTGAGTCCCAGCGCTTTCCTCCTCAACGTGACACATATATTCTCTTGTCACATCTTGGGTTGGATGTGGGTTCTAGTGTTTTCCTTTCTAACATGACATATATTTTCTTGTTACCTCTTGAGTTGGATGTGAGTCCCAGAGCTTTCCTCCTCTATGTAGCACATATATTCTCTTGTCACCTCTTGGGTTAGATGTGAGTCCCAGTGCTTTCATTCCTAACATGACACATATGTTTTCTTGTTACCTCTTGAGTTGTATGTGAGTCCCAGAGCTTTCCTCCTCAATGTAGCACATATATTCACTTGTCACCTCTTAGGTTGGATGTGAGTTTTAGTGCTTTCCTTTCCAATGTGCTGCATATATTTTCTTGTTACCTCTTGAGTTGGATGTGAGTCCCATTGCTTTCCTTCCTAACGTGACATATATATTCTACCTGTCATATGTCATTTTGAATATAACTCCCCAGTGGTAACTCGAATTGGTACAGTCCTTTCTTTCTGGAAACATATCCTTAATGGTTGCCATCTTCTACACTGTTGTTACCCTTTTGAGTTGGATGTGAGCCTCTGTGTTTTCCATCTCGATTCGGTCCTCCCACACAATCCTATTCTCATCTTTTGAAATCAGTTTCAAGACCACCTTAAATGGATTATGGCATATGATTCTTACTTTGGGATTGATACCCAAATTTCAATTCCCACCTCGGGTTCAACACTTATATACTGATTCCCATCCTTTATAAATACCTTAAATTTTATAACTCAAAATTCACTCTATGATCCCCAGCGAGAGTCCCTACACTTTGATTTCAATCAGACAATCACCTGCTAATTCTCCAACAGAAACAAATCACACACACAACTCTACACATAGTTCCAGGTCTGTTGACTTAGGAGTTTGTATTGGTTTTTGTTGATCTCGTCGGTCAACGCTAATACGCGCGGTTTGCTTGCCCAGCACACCACACCTATTGGGGGTTCAATTGTTGACCTCACTTTTGGTTGAGGTTTAGTTTTTTTCTCTTTAGTATCCTAAGGTCTAGCCACAGAACTTTCCTATTGACTATTCTTAGAAAACTAGACAAGGAACCCTCACCATTAAAAATTCCAAACTCTTCTCTATTTAACTTGAAGTTCCACATATTGGTCATAACCTTTAGCACTTAGTAGGTGGGGTCACTATGGAGGAACTCAAGATGAGTCACCCTTAAGACTACTGGACCTTAGGGTTGACCCTGGGTGTTGGTCTAGGGTTTAAGGCACTCACTTCACTCACAATCACTCACTACCCTAAACCCAAAATTTCTTGACTTTGGTCCCTTTATAATTTTGGGAGACTCATGTAGGTGGTCCCCTAAACCCATTAGCCCTAGCCTAGGGTTTGGCTAAGATCACTACATGGAGGACCCAAAATGGGGTTTCTATTGGTCCATGGCTTATGGATGGTGGTTGGCACTCCAACTCTACCAAGATACCCAACCTATCATTTTGCCGCTAAATTTCCCCAAATTACCTAGATACCTTTAGGACCCCAAATATGGCCAAAATTTCCAAATCTACCCAAAATACTCAAATTGGTTCAAAAAATCATTTCAGACACCTTGACAAAACCCAAACTACCCAAAATCACCAAAATTGGCCAAATTACCAAAATGCCCCCCCCAAAATTCCAAAAATTTTAAAAAAATCTCAAAAATTCCCAAAACCTCCCAAATATTCCCAATTTCATTTTTCTCAACTATCATGTGACCCAATTTGGTCAATTTGACCACTTTTGACCGAAACCCCCAAATTGCACTTTAAAGGACCATTTTTTTTGAAATCTACCTCATATGTCTATCCAATTGGTCTCAATTTTCCCAAATTTCAATTCTAAACATAAATTCACCCTTTATATGACCAATCTAGATCAAATCCAAGCCCAATTGGTCCATTATTTGAACGCAATTTTGAGCTGAACCAAAAACCCAATTTTGGCACTATGACTTGGTTCCACCAAATTGAACCCATGGCCTACTACATTTGCCACAATTTGTGTTGAAAAAATTTAATAGCATTCCTACGCATCAAATTTGACCTTCAATTGGCCTTGGTGAAGCCCCAAATTCATTTAATTTCAACTTAAGTGCAAAAATTCCCAATTTTCCCTCAAATTAGTCATGTCCCCAAACTTCACCAAATTTCTTCATATAAAAACTTCACAACATCTCCCTTGATCATGTGGACCATTCAATTTGGACTTAGCCCAAGGCTAGCCCAACTTAGACCCACGTCTAGCCCAACATGCCCAAATTGACCAAATTTCAAAAAACCCTCAGATTAACTCACCAATTGAACTCAAAATCACTTCAACCCTTCACCAAAAATCTTCATAAAAATCATCTACACAAAGTTGATCTATCAATTGGGTCAATTGACATGGCTATCCTAGCCCAAACCCAAGTTTTGATCGCTTGGACCCACATTGAACCCATGCACTACAGGTGGCCTAACTATCCTAAAGTCATCAAATTAATGACTCCACAGCCATAAGTTGGACACTAGTGACCAGCCTATACCCCATGAAACTACCTAAGCTAAGCCATGGACCAAAGGTCCCCTAAATCAAGGGATTTAGTGCCATATTTGCTTAAGCCTTGGATATTTTTGCCAAAATAAAGCCTAAAATCATTAAATTGTCGTGACAAATTCCCTTGGCTCAACTGACTTCCCTAGCNGGACCCTAGTGACCAGCCTAAACCCCATGAAACTACCTAAGCTAAGCCATGGACCAAAGGTCCCCTAAATCATAGGATATAGTGCCATATTTGCTTGATCCTTGGATACTTTTGCCAAAATAAAGCCTAAAATCATTAAATTGTCATGACATATTCCCCTGGCTCAACTGACTTCCCTAGCGACCTCCCCTGGCCGGTCGGCTGGCCTATTGACCGAAAAATGGCCAAACCAAGAGCAACCCCCATGGGAGTAAACCCAATTCAAACTTAGAGGCCACCTTATCCAAATTGAAGCTTAGAGCCTCTCTACCCTCCACCTAGGCAGCACATTTCACCCCCCAATTGGCCATGGCAGCAAGCCTAAGGCCATTTTTATAAAATGCTCCCCTCCATGGCCATGGAGAGAGAACTAAAATTCCTCTAAGAGACTTCCCCAAATTGATTCCAAAACCTCTTTGAGACTTCCTCAGTGCAACCCAACCACCACATTGCCCTGAATCGCCTTGTTGGAGCCCAATTTTTTAGCTCAAAACTTTGTCGGAGACAAGACAAAGCTCTCCACACCTCTAAAGTCTACCAAACTCAAATTAAACTCCCCCACACCTTCACAACATTGAAAGAAGAAAAGGCCCCATCAAATCCCCCTTCCATAGAGCCCCTATTATAGACTTTGATCAACACCTGAAATAGGCCTTGATCAAATTTGGGTCTAGGCATTTCAGCATAGTAAGAGGCTTAATCCCTAGCTTCTTTGGACCCCAATGAATGTGTCAAGACTCTCTGATCGAAGCTTCCCTTCTCAAAGCCAAGGTATTGAACCTCTCCTCCTCCCGAGCCTATTTGGATTTTTCATTTGATTAGGCTTAATTTAATTGCATGATTGTCATATGGATATGTTCGTCTCACTTAGATGAGTCGATAGGATCAAACCCGAGGTGATTTTCTTGAGTCAAGGCTCAGATCTTAGGGTTTTAGTGTGGAAGGTCACGGGATCACTCTATCGGGAATGATGACGGGGAGCCGTCCGATCGCGCGTGTATCGGATTGACGGAGGAGATAGAGCCAGTCAGCGCTTCCTTACATGAACCGCGGGCCGAGTCAGCGGCTAAGTGGATGGCGGCATCCAACCAGAGCGCGCCACGCATGCTTTCGAAGCTGCTTAGGATACAGTCAGTGTCGCACATTTAAATAGAAAAATAGGGATTTTCTTATTTAAATAAATATCCCTAGCTTTAAAAATTCATGTCCTGGTGTAGAAAAATCATAAAAATAAAAAAAAATACCCTATTGCTCAGTGAACAGAGGAGAACAATGAGGAAATGATTTGGAGTCCATTTGATGCATATTTTATTTTTAATTAACTAAACACTGATTTGAATGTTTTGATTCTTCATGCATGTAGTAATATCACCATGGTTTGAAATTTTAACATGTTGTTACTTCTGTCTTTGGGAACATCCTTTAATTATTCCAAAGTCAAAGGAGGTCCCTAGACAGAGATCCATATTTTTCAAGTTTATGTCTATTATTTGCATAAATTAATCATGCTAATTAGCATACTACTCACGAAATTCCAAGAAAATTTTTGAAGGTTCAGTATGACCAGAGGACCCCTTGGAAATAATTTCATGTATTAAGTCATTAAGAATACACTTAATCTTCACCAACCCTAAAACACAAATAAAATTAATTTTGAAAAATACAAATAAAAAATGACTTAATTTTTTATCTCCACTGTTGCTTAGGATTCAGAGAACTCACCATAAAAATTTCAAAGCATTTTGATTTTATTTGGTAACTTAAGTTGATTTTAAAGATAAATACCTTTTTTGGCACTTAAATGATTTTTAAAAAATCAAAATATAACTCAAAATATTATAAAACTTATTTTTTTGAGTTTTCTGTGATCAGGGGTATTTTCTAAAAATAAAATGGTTGTTAAAATAAAAAATTGATTTTTAGCCTATTTTTAAATATTTAAATAATTAAAAATCTATAAAAATCACAAAAATAATAAAGTTCATAGAAATATTCTAAATTACTTTTTAAGCACTTAGTAATAATTAGGATATTTTTCTAAAATTTCTAAATAAAGATAATCTATTTTAAAGCTTAAAAATAATTTTNATTGATTTTTAGCCTATTTTTAAATATTTAAATAATTAAAAATCTATAAAAATCACAAAAATAATAAAGTTCATAGAAATATTCTAAATTACTTTTTAAGCACTTAGTAATAATTAGGATATTTTTCTAGAATTTTTAAATAAAGATAATCTATTTTAAAGCTTAAAAATAATTTTTAAAGGCTAAAAAAGGATTTTCACTAAAAGTAATTCCAATAAATCAAATAAAACTCAGAAAAAGATAAAATTTTCTCCTTTAGGTTCTTTGACACCAGGAAGATTTTTCAAAAATACAAAACTTAATTTTCCCATTTAAAATATTTTATATTTAATAAATACCCTAGAAATTAAAATAACTCTTAAAAATCAAATAAAATTCATAAAATCATGAAATTTAGTTTAAGGCTTCTTTGGTCTAGTTCTAACTCTAGTAAAAATTTTAAGGGATTAGGATTTACCTTGGTCAAGTTAGGAATTTTCTTTGAAAAATCCTATTTTTGCATGAAAATTATTATATAAATTATATTAAATTTTTAAAAATCACATTTTCTCCTCTGATGTCTTAATTGACCGATGAATGAGGTAGGATAAAAATTTCAAAGTCATTTGGATTAAATTTGATGAATTATGAAATATTAGAGCCTTAAGGGCAAATGTTTAATTTTTAAAATTTAACCTTAGTTAGCATTTAGGCTTAATTCAAGGAGGGAAATGGGCAACCTCTGATCTTAATTTGGATGTTTGAAACACAAGAGGTTAATTAGTAGAAACCAAACTCACTTTCTTAATTAAAAAGATAGGTTAATAAATTTTTAGATTATTAAAATTTGGAAGTTTATTATAATAAAATGAACCTACGACTTAGGGGTTTGACTTTTGAAGTCAATAATTAATCACTTTAATACCCCTATTTGATTTTCAAATGAAATTCAAATAATAAATCATGATCACCTAAAGCTTAACCCTTTTAAAACTAATTAAGACACTCACCTAGGTCTTAAGGGCCTAGTAGTAATCTAAGTTAAATGAGGATTAAAAAAACAAACACAATTAAAATTAGAACATCTTTCAAGCACTACAAGCCCAATTAGGACCAAAATTTGGCTAAGTGTTCCAATAACACTAACTTGCCCCTTTAAGGTTCTTCACCCACAAAATATTCAAAATTGAATTACAAATGATAATTACCTTACTCTTAGGGATAATTGATACATTAATGTTCATTGAGCATTAGGATGTTTATAAGATGAATTATTAAGCAACATAATAAGTTTAAATGAGCTTGAGGCTTTTCACCAGGTGATAAGAGGGAAGCATGAACCTGCTTCTTCCTCTTAACCTGTTGGACACCTTGGAGAGCTACTAAGCTTAATATGTTTTTCTTGACAAATATGATCCTTAATCAAATTAATAAGGACCCACCAAGATATGACCTAGGGTTAGGTAGCTCGTCAAAATTTTACTTCCCCGTTTCATATAAACTTCCTTAACATGCCTTTTGGGTTTCAGGTGGTGGATCGAGAAGACTCGTCAGGTATGCTTTTACAGTTTTCAGCANTGAGGGTGATTGCATCCCTCCCCATATAGACCACCACGATTTTGTGAGGCCCTTCTACACGGTCTCATTCATAAGCAAAAGCAATATATTGTCTGGAAAAGAGATTGATATTGTCAGCCCTGGCGAGTTTAGAGGAGCCGTAGAGATTCCATTCCCAGTTAGTTCAGTTTTAGTTCTAAAAGGAAACAGGGTATATGTCGCCAAGCACTTCGTTCCAGGAGTGTGACACCGTAGGGTGTCTGTAACCTTCCGTAGAATGGATGACAGCAAAGCACCAAACGGATTCTAGCCAAAACTGAAGCTAGAAGAACTACTGTTGTACGAGCTATGAGAGGGTTGTACATCTAAGTACATGTGAAGGGAACTCTTGTCTTGGAGCATGGCTTAGAAGGTCTGCTCGATCAGGAGCTCGTCATACCTGATAAAGATGTTCAGAGGGTTCACTTTTTTTACAGAAACATGATATGTACTACACATACTCAGCCTACAATGTATACATGGAATGAGATGTTTTGAACGTACTTTGATATGGACTATATGTTGTACCTTTTTGAGGTGTCAGCCTATGTTTGATCTATGATATTTTGATTGGAGTAAATTAATGGAAACTTCTCTAAAAAATGTACCCTTTTGTCAATTACCTTTTTGTGCAATGGATGGAAGCCACGAACCACGGGTTAGTTCAGAATTTCAATGAACGAAGAATGAAGCAACACATCTTTAACAAAAATAAAATTCAAACAAAAAAACAAATTTATTTTGATAATCAGCCAATTAAAATTAAAATTTTAAAGACATATTTTGAAAGATTAAATGTGATAAAAATAACAAGAAAATAAAATGAATCTGTTGATAGGATTCTCTCGATTTTAGAGTTTCTTACTCTTTGTGCGCGCAGCACAACATCCCCGCAAAATTTCACATTCTGCACAAAACCCCACAAATGTCTACAAATCTTCTTCAACAAAGTCAACATTTTCACATGACACTTTTCTACAAAATCAACATCACAAACCCTCTACACTGTATTCATATGACTCTCGGAGTGAGTACCCAAATTTTGACTCCCCATCTTCGAGATTGGTATAAGACTCCCTTTAATGGAGCATGACATCATATTCTTAATCCTTGAGGTCGGTCCCTGACTTCTGACTCTCTTTTCAAAAATGATAACTAAAATTTGACTCTCAATTCTGAATCAGTACCTAAATTCCGATTCTTTCACATATTTTCATATTCTATTCACATATTCCCCACGAATTCACATGTGTTAATCTGCATATTTTCTGTATAAGAACACATATATTTTCTTGTCAGCTCTTGGGTTGGATGGGAGTCTCAGTGCTTTCCTTCCTAACGTGAAACATATATTTTATTGTTACCTCTTGGGTTGGATGTGAGTCCTAGTGCTTTCCTTCCCAATGTGACGCATATATATTCTTGTTACCTCTTGAGTTAGATGTGAGTCTCAGTGCTTTCCTCCTCAATGTAGCACATATATTCTCTTTTCACCTCTTGGGTTGTATGTGAGTTTTAGTGCTTTCCTTCCAAACGTGATGCATATATTTTCTTGTTACCTCTTAAGTTGGATGTGAGTCCCAGAGCTTTCCTCCTCAATGTAGCACATATATTCTCTTGTCACCTCTTGGGTTATATGTGAGTCCTAGTGCTTTTCTTCCTAATGTGACGCATATATTTTCTTATTACCTCTTGAATTGGATGTGAGTCACAGAGCTTTCCTCCTCAATGCAGCACATATATTCTCTTGTCACCTCTTAGGTTGGATGTGAGTCCTAGTGTTTTCCTTCCCAATGTGACACATATAATTTCTTGTTACCTCTTGAGTTGGATGTGAGTCCCAGAGCTTTCCTCCTCAACGTGACACATATATCCTCTTGTCACATCTTGGGTTGGATGTGAGTTCTAGTGTTTTCCTTTCTAACATGACATATATTTTCTTGTTACCTCTTGAGTTGGATGTGAGTCCCAGAGCTTTCCTCCTCTATGTAGCACATATATTCTCTTGTCACCTCTTGGGCTAGATGTGAGTCCTAGTGCTTTCATTCCTAACGTGACACATATGTTTTCTTGTTACCTCTTGAGTTGTATGTGAGTCCCAGAGCTTTCCTCCTCAATGTAGCACATATATTCACTTGTCACCTCTTAGGTTGGATGTGAGTCTTAGTGCTTTCCTTTCCAATGTGCTGCATATATTTTCTTGTTACCTCTTGTGTTTGATGGAGTCCCATTGCTTTCCTTCCTAACGTGACATATATATTCTACCTGTCATATGTCATTATGAATATAACTCCCCAGTGGTAACTCAAATTGGTACAGTCCTTTCTTTCTGGAAACATATCCTTAATGGTTTCTATCTTCTACACTGTTGTTACCCTTTTGAGTTGGATGTGAGCATCTGTGTTTTCCATCTCGATTCAGTCCTCCCACACAATCCTATTCTCATCTTTTGAAATCAGTTTCAAGACCACCTTAAATGGATTATGGCATCTGATTCTTACTTTGGGATTGATACCCAAATTTCAATTCCCACCTTGGGTTCAACACTTATATACTGATTCCCATCCTTTATAAATACCTTAAATTTTATAACTCAAAATTCACTCTATGATCCCCAGCGAGAGTCCCTACACCTTGATTTCAATCAGACAATCACCTGCTAATTCTCCAACAGAAACAAATCACACACACAACTCTACACATAGTTCCAGGTCTGCTGACTTAGGAGTTTGTATTGGTTTTTGTTGATCTCGTCGGTCAACGCTAATACGCGCGGTTTGCTTGCCCAGCACACCACACCTATTGGGGGTTCAATTGTTGACCTCACTTTTGGTTGAGGTTTAGTTTTTTTCTCTTTAGTATCCTAAGGTCTAGCCACAGAACTTTCCTATTGACTATTCTTAGAAAACTAGACAAGGAACCCTCACCATTAAAAATTCCAAACTCTTCTCTATTTAACTTGAAGTTCCACATATTGGTCATAACCTTTAGCACTTAGTAGGTGGGGTCACTATGGAGGAACTCAAGATGAGTCACCCTTAAGACTACTGGACCTTAGGGTTGACCCTGGGTGTTGGTCTAGGGTTTAAGGCACTCACTTCACTCACAATCACTCACTACCCTAAACCCAAAATTTCTTGACTTTGGTCCCTTTATAATTTTGGGAGACTCATGTAGGTGGTCCCCTAAACCCATTAGCCCTAGCCTAGGGTTTGGCTAAGATCACTACATGGAGGACCCAAAATGGGGTTTCTATTGGTCCATGGCTTATGGATGGTGGTTGGCACTCCAACTCTACCAAGATACCCAACCTATCATTTTGCCGCTAAATTTCCCCAAATTACCTAGATACCTTTAGGACCCCAAATATGGCCAAAATTTCCAAATCTACCCAAAATACTCAAATTGGTTCAAAAAATCATTTCAGACACCTTGACAAAACCCAAACTACCCAAAATCACCAAAATTGGCCAAATTACCAAAATGCCCCCCCCAAAATTCCAAAAATTTTAAAAAAATCTCAAAAATTCCCAAAACCTCCCAAATATTCCCAATTTCATTTTTCTCAACTATCATGTGACCCAATTTGGTCAATTTGACCACTTTTGACCGAAACCCCCAAATTGCACTTTAAAGGACCATTTTTTTTGAAATCTACCTCATATGTCTATCCAATTGGTCTCAATTTTCCCAAATTTCAATTCTAAACATAAATTCACCCTTTATATGACCAATCTAGATCAAATCCAAGCCCAATTGGTCCATTATTTGAACGCAATTTTGAGCTGAACCAAAAACCCAATTTTGGCACTATGACTTGGTTCCACCAAATTGAACCCATGGCCTACTACATTTGCCACAATTTGTGTTGAAAAAATTTAATAGCATTCCTACGCATCAAATTTGACCTTCAATTGGCCTTGGTGAAGCCCCAAATTCATTTAATTTCAACTTAAGTGCAAAAATTCCCAATTTTCCCTCAAATTAGTCATGTCCCCAAACTTCACCAAATTTCTTCATGAAAAATCTTCACAACATCTCCCTTGATCATGTGGACCATTCAATTTGGACTTAGCCCAAGGCTAGCCCAACTTAGACCCACGTCTAGCCCAACATGCCCAAATTGACCAAATTTCAAAAAACCCTCAGATTAACTCACCAATTGAACTCAAAATCACTTCAACCCTTCACCAAAAATCTTCATAAAAATCATCTACACAAAGTTGATCCATCAATTGGGTCAATTGACATGGCTATCCTAGCCCAAACCCAAGTTTTGATCGCTTGGACCCACATTGAACCCATGCACTACAGGTGGCCTAACTATCCTAAAGTCATCAAATTAATGACTCCACAGCCATAAGTTGGACACTAGTGACCAGCCTATACCCCATGAAACTACCTAAGCTAAGCCATGGACCAAAGGTCCCCTAAATCAAGGGATTTAGTGCCATATTTGCTTAAGCCTTGGATATTTTTGCCAAAATAAAGCCTAAAATCATTAAATTGTCGTGACAAATTCCCTTGGCTCAACTGACTTCCCTAGCGACCTCCCCTGGCCGGCCGGCTGGCCAAGTGACCGAAAAATGGCCAAACCGAGAGCAACCCCCATGGGAGTAAACCCAATTCAAACTTAGAGGCCACCTTATCCAAATTGAAGCTTAGAGCCTCTCTACCCTCCACCTAGGCAGCACATTTTACCCCCCAATTGGCCATGGTAGCAAGCCTAAGGCCATTTTTATAAAATGCTCCCCTCCACAGCCATGGAGAGAGAACTAAAAATTCCTCTAAGAGACTTCCCCAAATTGATTCCAAAACCTCTTTGAGACTTCCTCACTGCAACCCAGCCACCACATTGCCCTGAATCGCCTTGTCAGAGCCCAATTTTTGAGCTCAAAACTTTGTCGGAGACAAGACAAAGCTCTCCACACCTCTAAAGTCTACCAAACGCAAATTAAACTCCCCCACACCTTCACAACATTGAAAGAAGCGAAGACCCCATCAAATCTTCCTTCCATAGAGCCCCTATTATAGACTTTGATCAACACCTGAAATAGGCCTTGATCGAATTTGGGTCTAGGCATTTAAGCATAGTAAGAGGCTTAATCCCTAGCTTCTTTGGACCCCAACGAATGTGTCGAGACTCTCTGATCGAAGCTTCCCTTCTCAGAGCCAAGGTATTGAACCTGTCCTCCTCCCAAGCCTATTTGGATTTTTCATTTGATTAGGCTTAATTTAATTGCATGATTGTCGTATGGATATGTTCGTCTCACTTAGACGAGTCGATAGGATCAAACCCGAGGTGATTTTCTTGAGTCTAGGCTCAGATCTTAGGGTTTTAGTGTGGATGGTCACGAGATCACTCTATCGGGAATGATGACGGGGAGCCATCCGATCGCGCGTGTATCGGATTGACGGAGGAGATCGAGCCAGTCAGCGCTTCCTTACATGAACCGCGGGCCGAGTCAGCGGCTAAGTGGATGGCGGCATCCAACCAGAGCGCGCCACGCGTGCTTTCGAAGCTTCTTAGGATACAGTCAGTGTCGCACGTTTAAATAAAAAAATAGGGATTTTCTTATTTAAATAAATATCCCTAGCTTTAAAAATTCATGTCCTGGTGTAGAAAAATCATAAAAATAAAATAAAAATACCCTATTGCTCAGTGAACAAAGGAGAACAATGGGGAAATGATTTGGAGTCCATTTGATGCATATTTTATTTTTAATTAACTAAACACTGATTTGAATGTTTTGATTCTTCATGCATGTAGTAATATCACCATGGCTTGAAATTTTAGCATGTTGTTACTTCTGTCTTAGGGAACATCCTTTAATTATTCCAAAGTCAGAGGATGTCCCTAAACAGAGATCCATATTTTTCAAGTTTATGTCTATTATTTGCATAAATTAATCATTCTAATTAGCATACTACTCACGAAATTCCAAGAAAATTTTGGAAGGTTCAGTATGACCAGAGGACCCCTTAGAAATAATTTCATGAGTTAAGTCATTAAGAATACACTTAATCTTCACCAACCCTAAAACACAAATAAAATTAATTTTGAAAAATACAAATAAAAAAATGACTTAATTTTTTATCTCAACTGTTGCTTAGGATTCAGAGAACTCACCATAAAATTTTCAAAGCATTTTGAGTTTATTTGGTAACTTAAGTTGATTTTAAAGATAAATATCTTTTTTGGCACTTAAATGATTTTTAAAAAATCAAAATATAACTCAAAATATTATAAAACGTATTTTTTTGAGTTTTCTATGATCAGGGGTATTTTCTAAAAATAAAATGGTATTTAAAATAAAACATTGATTTTTAGCCTATTTTTAAATATTTAAATAATTAAAAATCTATAAAAATCACAAAAATAATAAAATTCATGGAAA
>JXCR01100733.1:0-10164 GCA_002079205.1 Phalaenopsis hybrid cultivar | reverse complement strand
ACTAGCGACGACCAACCACATGGTATTTATGCACCAACTCATATGAGAGCTCTCCATATTAGTTATCACTTGAATGTAATCTTTTTACCATTGTAAAATATTATATACAGCCAGTTTAAGGTGTCCTGAGTTACATGGTTTTAAATTTTAACTTAAATACGTTAGAAGCAAGTGATATGTTTGGGAAGCTCATACGGATTGAAAAATCTGATGCTAGAAAAATTATTAGCACTGATGCCATATGTTAGGGATTGTGGATCAAAGGGAGTCAAAGTTTGATTTGACATGCTAGCTACGACCAACCACATAGTATGTATGCACGGACACTTTTTTTCACATATTCAATGTTGGAATATAAACTTAATAATCTCCTTTTGGCTTGCTTAATATAAAATATTCAAAGGATCATATATATGATGGAAGGCATTTTGTTATATGATCTTATTGATGGGAATACCTTCAGATCAAATTGTAAAACCATGAATTAAGTTTTGATTTCTTTTCGATCTTTTTCTGTCTGAACTTTTCAATGGTGAGTTTTTTGGGCCTGTATTACTTGTCATACTTTGGCACTCATCACTAAAGTTTGGAAATTTGAGGATTTGACCTCTTGAATGTACTACTTTACCCATCTATTAATCCATCACTTTGGTATTAATGCTCACTATGCAACTTTGGGTAGTTGAGACATTGGCCTCAGAGTTGGCTATTGAGATGTTTCGATGGCAGATCTTTGGGAGTTACACTGCTTAAATGTCACACTCCTTTGTTCATTTTAATTTTTTTGACATGCCAGGCCTTGACCTTAAGGTGCGTTATTATGACCTTTGGGATTTATATTCTTATATGTAATACCCTGGCAATCCATTTGGCACTTTTTGCATTGTTAAAACTTATTGAGTGTGAGCATGTTTAGAAGTAGCTTGTATGGGAAAGTTTTTTTGAGTTTAACCCTGCGTTTAAATCTTTGAGGATGATCTTTTGTGTGATTTATAACTTTATTGACATCCTATCTTCCCTTAACAATACGAAGGATCTTGCAGGCCATCATGATAATGTCATTGATTAATGTTTGGGAGATGTATTTCCCTGATGTTAAGCATCAATGCTCATTGTACACCATCCTTTGTATAACTCAAATACTTTAGTTGATGGACCTTGTTTTGAAGCATCTTTTTAGGTAGTTTGATCCAGCTCTTAACTTCAAACTATTGCTCCAGTTTCATTGAGAATGGCGTGTTAGGAGATTTATGGTTTGGTTGGCATTTTTTTTCATAAGTCACATCCCCCTTTTGGTTGTGGAGGACATTATAGCCAGAGTTGTAAACCTTTGAGATCCACTGGAAGCTTTGGGTAATAGAAGCAGTATGATATATTACCCATATGTTATGCCTTAGTGCTTACATTTTAGGCTTGTATATTTGAGGCATATGACATTAGAGTTAGATAGTGAAAACTTCTTGCTATGAATTGCATTGCCCTACGTCATGTATTGGTGCTCACAATGCGGCACCTTTGATGACACTTGAATTGCTTGGAGTGCAAGACTTGCCTATGAAAAGCTTTTCCTAAAAGCCACCAAGTATTTTCAGGTTGAGGCTACCTCTTTCAATCCTTGTGGACAATCTGCTATGGATTTGTGATTGGTTTAAGAACCTTTATAATAATTTATTTCTCCTATTAATTCTGGAGGACTTTATAGATTGGAGAAGACTAGGGCTCCTTTCTTTCTACTTGCTTTTGGCGTAGTTCTTTGAGAGCTTCCCCAGTAAGTTTATTTTATAAAAAACAATGCATTTTTACTCTTGACGCCCTTAGCATTTCCAGTTTTTTTTTTTTTAATTATTTTTTTTTAATTTTTTTTGTCCTTGAATGGTGACTTCTTGGATTCTTTTATAGGGCCAAAACTTACTTGTAAGGTCTTAGGTGCTTAATACATGGGTGAACATTTTATTTATTTGGATATCGCCTTCTTTGATTTTTGCTAAAAAACTTCCCATTGGAGATAAAATTTGTGTGATTTTAGAATGCTATTGATGCTACCAGATAGATATATTTTCTAACAAGCAGAGCCACATAATAATTGTTATCCTTAGCTGCTAAGTTTATATGTAGGTTGCACTTGATGCTATTCATGATTTATATGTAGATGAAGGATATATCACTCAACATCCCCAAGTGACCAAATCAAAGATGGAAACGAGATCTTATTCAATTGATCATGAGAAATTTAATCGCTTAAGGATAACCATTCCAACCTACCATCCTCCTCAATGTATGTGGGAAGCTTGGAATAGTTTTTCATGTGGTAGATTAGATTTAGTTATCCTGGTTTTTCATGATAGTTGCTCAAAATTTATTTAGAGAGAAAAGTTTGAAAATGATCCCCGACTCCTTGTAGAGGGTCATTTTAATTCCAGAGTTTATTAAACTGTCAATTTAATCCTCATATTCTTTACATACGGGCTGAAATAGTCCCAAGGGATGACTATTCTAGGCCCAATTATAAGAATCTGAGGACTATTTTGACACTTTTATTAACCTAGGGACTAAAATAACCCAAATAAATTGTTAGAGGACTATTTTGGCACTCTACTCTATTTATATATAAATTGAGAACTCTTATGGGCACACTCTCATAGTTATACTCTCTCCTCTTTTAGGGGAATTCACTCTCGATTAAAAGGGTTGCTTAGGCTCATGTTTAAACGTACAATTTTTGGATATACATGAATTTAATTGAATGGGGAATGTTTTAGGGGATGATGGTAAACCCAATCAAATCCTTTGATTTCTTTATCCTTAATATATTAATGAAACTAGTTTGCTAATATTAGTGGGCTTTGTGTTGGAATTTCTAGGGAGCTTTATTAGCAGCCATCGATTGCCTCTTTGGTCTCTCAAGCAATTGGGGTTGAAGCATGCCAATGAAATGCTCTTGAAATCAATTTCAACTCACTCACTGATAGAGGGCTAGTAGAACCAATGTTATGAATTGTTGATAGCAACTTAGCATGAGCACTTGTGCTTCAAAAGTTGTTGAGTACGACTGATGAGCTTAGAGGCATGACGTGATCATCAATTGTCCACGAGTTTTAGCTTGAAATTGATGTAACGTGTCAAGTACATGTGGGTTATTTTTGATTGGGAGGGTTGTTCAAATGATAGCTTGTTGAGTTTTGTTTGTATTTGAGCTTGCATTTATTAGAAAGTATAAGTTGACAGACATATTCATTTTGTGCTAACCCTGATTAATTGGATGAATACATTGATTGTAGGGTCCATTAAAGTATGAGGAAAGCCTAACAACTAGGTCTTATGGCCTTATCATATTGGTAAGGTGATCCAATTTGTTCAAATAGCTTGGTTAAAGTTGTTGACTTATGATTGCTTCATTAATTTGGTGGGTATTACATCTTCTAGAAGTCACAAAGAGAAAACTTAGATTGAGTTGTTATTTTGAACCTTAATAAGAACTTTAGGATTTGTACATTCAATAGTCAAAGAGGTGCAAGGATTAGCAACTCTTTTTCAGCAAAATAAATTTTATTATTAGGGAATGAAAATAGTACAGCATTAAGAAATTGCATAGCATTACTAAATGAAAGGAAGGACTAAAAATAAAATATATTATCTTGGCTAACATGTGGCTAATGAACCAAATGCTAAAAGACAAGAACCTCATCTCTTTGTTAAAAATGTCTAATTTGATGCTTAGTTTATTTTGGAGATTGGTGATAGATTTTTTTGGGGTTTTTTTTACTCTTTTGATATGTAGAATTTGAAGCTCATTATGCACCAACTTTTTTGTATTAGAGATGATATTAGACATTGAGCTCAAATGCCCCTTGATAGGATGCGAGGGAGTGAGTGCCCCTTGTTCTTGAGGGGCAAGCAATGGACTATGGCGCTAGGTCGAGAGATAGCGTTGTAACAACAATAGTTCAAGTTTGTATCCATAACTTTAAGGGGAGTTTGATGCAGAAGTTGGAATGAATGTAAATGATGGGCTCCTTAATTATTGTTGCTATTGTAGCGGGTCTTATAAGCCACTACTCTGTATAGTGAGCTGTTACAACTTCTTGTATCTAAAGAAGGCTTATATGGTGAAATTTTCTTATTGCAGGCTTATTTGAAACTATTTCTTTTGTTATATAAATTGTTGGTTCTTTCTTTATGCCTAGTGTTGAACAAGTAATTCTTGCACATGTGTTAGTATCAGGCGAAGAAGTTTGTCAATATTGGACGACATTTTCTTCATTATTTCAAATTTAAAAGTAAGTTTGATATTGCATGTTTTGTTCACATGACTATCACTTTTTCTTGAGAACCATTTAGTTGGTCAAAGAAATTCCCAGACATCCATTTTGTTCAAATCACGCCCATAAATTTTTTTATTCTCTTTTTACTAAAAGAAATAAATAGCATTGACAACACTTAATTCATTTCTAGAATGAGGTAGTAATCATGCCACTATCATGAAAGTCACTTAATGATTGTTCGACCTATATCTCAAAAGCTATCACTGAGTTTTAGTTACACACTATTGATTGTCACAACCCGACCTGATTTGTGTCTCTTACCCGACTCGGGAGCTTGGAATAGCAAGCTGGAATGGATGGTTAGACGATGAAAGTACTATTTATACTTTTTCATTTTTAAACAAAAGCATTCAATGCATAAATGCGTAATCTATCACAATTTGAATTTACTACAGTTCGTTCAGATTTAAAACTTTATGTAAATAGTAAAGTAATAATTATAATGTAGCTTCCATCTCTCTAGGTTCCTCAACTTCTGTGCACAGTCTTCATAATCCATATACTCTAAAGAAGATTTTTTGAAAAATGATAACGATGGAAGGTATGGGTTAAACTATCAGGGAGTAAAATGTCTCTAAATTACAATAATTCATATTTTATAATTATTTTTATAAAAAAATAATAAAATAATTAGCTTTATTGTTACTTTTATTTATTTAATTTAAAATATTTGTTAATGGGAGTCACCATCTGATCGTGTACTTTAAAAATACACATTTTGTAATAGTTTCTAAAACTCTCCAAAANATATTTGTTAATGGGAGTCACCATCTGATCGTGTACTTTAAAAATACACATTTTGTAATAGTTTCTAAAACTTAGGTAGGCAGCCATTTTCATTTCTTTTTTTACTTGCATGTGTATGATATTTTTTCAGTCAGTGCCATTTAGGGCCGACTTCACATATGCATGTAGCATATTTTATTTCTTTTTTTTATTTAACATTTGCTTTATATACTTAAACATATGAAAATATGAAACTTATATTTTTTAAAAGAAAGTATTAAAGTAGTAAAAACAGTTGCAGTTGATTTCATAAATAGAAAGAACTATTGTAAAATAAAAAGATATTTACCCACATATTCAACACAGCCAATTGTCATTTCTCATATTAGCTATTCTTTTGGTGTATCAATAGTAACATAATAGACTAGATTAGCTTCTATACTTTTTTGTCTTTTTTTGTTTTTTTTATTTATCCCTAAATTAACAATAGTTTTTATCATAATTATCTTTCTCTTGGATTTTATTTTCCATCATAATTGTATGTATATATAATTATTTTCTATTTAAGCAGTTTAGCAATAATAATTCTGCGTTGAATGTTGGTCTTTAAAAGAGAAGCATAAAACTGAGTGTTGCTGAGATGAGAATTATTAGGTGGATGAGTGGCTTTACACCTAGAGACAAAATACAAAATGAATATATCCTTAATAATGTTGGTGTAACTCCATTGACGGACAAACTTAGAGAGAGTCGTTTTAGATTGTTTGGTCACATTAAACGTCGACCATATGATGATCTGATTAGGAGAGTATATGTTTTAGATTCGACTTATGTTAAGAAAGATAGAGGTAGACCCAGGAAGACTTGGGCATATTGTATAATAAACGTCAACCATATGATGATCTGATTAGGAGAGTATATGTTTTAGATTCGACTTATGTTAAGAATGACAAAGGTAGACCCAGGAAGACTTGGGCATATTGTATAATAAATTATCTTAATTTATTAGAATTAAATGAAAATATGACACCAAATAGGACGCAATGGAGAAAAAAGATTCATGTAGCCGATCCCACTTAGTGGGATAAAGGTTTTGGAAGCATATTAGTAGTCTATCTTAAATAGAAGTTATTTCATTAATTAATGTTAACACTTATTATTAAAGTTATTTTTCCTAAATTTTTTTTCGTCATCCTGAATTGGAGAAACTTAATTATGCTTTAGCATTCAAGATTTTTAATAATTTTAACTTAACATTAATTAACTTAAAAAATTATAATTTATATTGAACTGGAATTTCATGCCTGAAATTTTCCTTCTCTGTTTTTGGTCTTAGCTTTTAAATCAACATTCTAAAATAATTTTTTAAACAAAAAATCACAATTTGAGTTAGTGTTTTTTTGAAAGATTTTTAACCTTTTTTAGAACTTAAAAAAACATGAATGTTTCAAAATTTTTAGGTAAAGCCACAAAAATTCTCAATTTCCTTTATTGCCTTACTATTTCTTGCGTGCGAAGCTTTCAGATGCTCGATTGATCATCTCAATTCTCATGTTAGTTTTTGCGATAAATGTCGCTCGGTTGAGCTTCTCATATGCACGGGTAGCACCTGCTTGCGCGACTGCGGGTCGTCCGTACTCCTGGCTCAAGTTTCTTCGCTTTCCTTGACGACAAGTCATAAACGAGCTAGGAAAGCTCGTGCTTGAGCCGCAAGACTGCTCGATGTGCCTGCTTGAATGATCTTATTCTTGTATGATCACAAATCCCTCCTATGGTCGCTCTTGTCTCGTTTAAAAAATCGCAGAGATCAACGCTTATCTCCCTCCCTCGCTTGAAACTTCTGAAGAATTCCTTTGGCTTTGACCTCTTCTTTCTTCACTCACGAAACCGCTTACACGCTCTATCTTCCCTCTCGGTCTTGCTCCTTCTCTCCCGATGTCTCATCCTCTCTGACTCTCACTTGTAATAAAGGAACCCGAGATAAGAATCCCTTTGTTAAAGCTTCTGATGGCGGTGAGGGTGTCATTCAGCAGGTGTCATGCACAGGTAATTAGAATTTTTTTGTTAACCTAATTAAGAAATAAAATGTTATTATTACATTGTGAGGAAGGATTTGCTTCCTATATCCAAGCCAAAGATCGAATAAGTCATTATGCTGGAGCAAAGATCAAATAGAAAATGGTGGTTTTGCAAACTCATTCTGACCAAAGATTTTGAGTTGTAGCCTTCAATTTAGTCAATCCAATGATCAATGACACTTTAGTCGCGACATCTTTTAGGCTTTTAAAAAATATTGTAGTAGTTATCTAAGAATTTTGTTGGCTGCTTCAAGGTATTTCCCATAAGGCGAGTGCATAAATTGACTTACTAAAGTCACAAATAAGGTAATATCTGACAATGTATGTTATAAGTATATCAACTTCCTCACCAATTTCCGATTCTTAACTGTATTCACTGGAGCACTTTCCTTCCCATCTCCCATTTTCTAGTTGGGATCAATTGGAGTGTCTGCAGGTGCACACACAATCATCCCAATTTTATTGACAAGATCAAGAACATACTTCCGTTGGGAGATCACAATTTCTTCTCCATTTTAAGAAAATACCTTAGAGATCCAACGTTCTTGATTACAAAATTATATGATAGGAAAGTCTTCAAACGGTTCATATCATATGACATCATTTCCTGTGAGAATAATATTGTCCACATACTTGATTAGTCTGGTTATTTTTTCTTTTTTGAATGTCTGAAGAACATTGTATGATCTTCCCGCTTTAGAGTATACCCCTAATCTTTGACAAATAATGTAAATATCTCAAACCACTCTCTCGATGATTGCTTCAACTCTTATTTGGATTTTTTAAGTTTTCACACTTTTGTGTCGAACTTATTACTAAATTCTGGAGGTGCATTCATATACACTTATTTCTCCAAATCCCAATTGAGGAAGACATTCTTTATGTCCAAATGTTGTAGGAGTCAGCAAAGATAAAGTGCAAGTGAGAAAAGAACCCTTAAAGAATTTAATATTACCCCTGAGACAATTGTTTCTAAATAATCAATGTCATATGTCTGAGTAAATCCCTTGACAGTCAGTCGAGACTTGTACCATTTAGAGAGCTGTCAAAATCTTAATTGATTGTAAACACCCATTTGCACATGTTAGTTGTTCTTTCCCTGGTAGATCAAACAATTCCCCCATGCTGTTTTTTTTCAAGAGCTTTCATCTAAAAAACAACCTCCTTCTTAGGAACTTTCAGAGCATCCTATGCAGTACTAGGAATCTCGGTACACAATAATTATTAGGTAAAAACACGAAAATTGGGTAAGATTTTATACAACACAAAATGAGACAATGGATGTTGGGTGCAAGACCTTTCCCCAATGGGAAAGCTAGACTTATTATTTCGGATCCAAATTAGGCCTAGATTTAAGACTTAGAAATCAAGGATGAAGTGGATTGAACATAGCATAAAAGATTAGTTAGGGCATTACCTAAGTTCTTTGATTTTGGGAAATGCAAATGATTCATAGACCCTTTCTTTTAAGTGGTCGTCTGCTGCGAGTAGTCATATCAAATGGTATCCTCGTCGTAGTTTTTTTTTTTCTATTTTTTCTTTGTTGTGAACATCATGAGATTGACATTATAGAAACTTCAATATCTAAAAGACTTGACGCACTCTCTTGATATAATATCAATTTGATTTTTAGGTTGAACAATTAAGATTGGGAATATACTGTGTTTGGGGAGTCTTTGATTTGAAGAAAATCCTAAAATTCAAAAGAAAAATCTTTGTTTTGTTTCCTTATCGAAGATGAGGTGAAAAAATGTTGTAATTCAAAAAAATTGAAATTCATGGTAACATAATTTTTTTAGATTTGTTTTCAAAGCATTTATACCTCTGTTGGTTAGGAGTATGAGCAACAAATGCACATTTTTTTTGGCTCAGAGTTTTAAGTTTTTCTTGATTATGATTGTAAACGAAAATAACTAGTAAATATCTTTAGAGGTAAAGAAGATGAGAGTCGATTCTTTGGAATTTTTTTTTGGAAAACATCAAAAGGTGTTTCAAAATTGAAAATCTTATTGAGCCTTTTATTTATGAGAAATGTAGCCGTAAGAATGGCTTCATCTCAAAGATATTTTAGGCAATTGATTTGTAAAAAACATTGCTTTAGCTATTTTCAATAATTGTTTGTTTTTTTTCCGAGTCATGTCACTTTATTGTGGAGTGTCAACATAAGAGCTTTGATGAATTATTCCTATATCGAGAAAAATGACCGAAAATATTTTGAAATACTTTCAACTTTTATCACTTCAAAATATTTGAATGATTTTTTGAAATTGTGTTTGTACCTTGGTGAAAAAGTTTTTGAAAATTATTCTCACTTCATATTTTTCTTTCATTTAAATAAACTAAGCTTAACATAGTGTGATCATCAATCAAAGTCATAAACCATTTGTTCTCAAACTATGTGACATTTTATAAGTATGCCAAATATTAATATGAATTAGAGTAAATAATGTAGCTGATTTGTATGTTTGTGGAGAAAAAAATGCATGATTATGGTTTGCAAAAATCTTCACATTGAAATAATGACATACTTTTATTCTGAAATAATTTAGGAAACTAGAATTTTAGATATTGAAAATTAATATGATAACTTTTAATGTTTGAAATTGTCTTTAGAAATAAAAACATAATTTAAATCAATATTTTGACATTTCTCTATTCGAGTAAACTCCATCGTTAAAAAAGAAGAGTCTGTCTTTTTCTTTAGCACTACTAATCATGCTTCTCATGACCAATTCTTGAAATTCATAACAAGAAGAATAGAAGTTAGCTTGTATTGATGATCAAAAGTAATTTTATTAATGGAAAACAAGTTATATGATATATTAGGAATACGAAGAACATCACTAAGGGTTAACAATAGGAAGAGTTTGACAGTTCTCATCCCGATAATTACTGTGAGGGAACCATCGATATTTTTTACTTTTTTATTACCTGCACGAGGTCTATAGGAATAATTTAGAACAACCAGTCATGCGAGCAATTACGATAGAAACAAGTATTCAAGAATGAAAAGAAAAATGACCAATAAATTTCGCAAT
>JXCR01100730.1:0-14379 GCA_002079205.1 Phalaenopsis hybrid cultivar | reverse complement strand
AATGTGGGTTATTTGTCATGTGGGAAGAACTACAAGAATCAAAGACCCGAGATGGGCTGAAGCAAGTAGATGTAGCATGATAAGTAGAAATCAAATGAGAGGCAGCAGTAGGATTGATGTGGTAAGAAATTGTATTCTTTGAAGATCAACAATTCTAAAATGAGTAGTTGTAGAATCAAGAGAAGCAACCGTGACATGCTGAGTAGGCGGAGGATAATTAATCTGGGGCATTTACATTTGTACCATCCATTTCCTATGTATTTACATATCTAACGCCTAGACTTCACTTTTTTATATTAATGCCACTTAAATGTTTCATATCACATAAAAAATACCATCATTTTAACTTTGAAAAAGTAAAATACATCTTTTCATACATCGGTTAGGTGCACTTATCAAAAATTTGAAGTTTAGGTGTTAGATATGTAGATACATAAGAATTGGTGGTATATATCTAAATCTTGGTAATTAAATTTATCCCAACTATGATCAGGTGAGTGATTAGTTATTTGACAATGAGAGAATGCGGAAAAGAATTGTGATCATGATCACATACACGTCCACGACCACCGTGACCACGATTGCTTGCTTTGATTCTCTTATGCCAAAATCAAGATTGATAAAGAAAATTTAACACGAATGCAAAATCGCATGAATTGCAAAAACTTGACAAAAAGTAACTTTTCATCTTATTTTGCTAAGTAGTACGATCAGTAGTAAATGCTTGATGTTGAAAACATTCATCCCACTTACTTTTCAAGATACTTTAGTAATCTTGAATATATTCAAGAGTGTATGTCTTAGAGACCTTTTCTTCTTTAGATCAGTAGTTGGAACAAAAATATCTCTATTCTTATGATAGTTTCTTAATGCATAATAGGGACATTTACATACATAGCACACAATTTTTATGCATTTACAAATCTCACGCCTAAACATTCATTCCTACTCAAATCTTTAATATCACATTAAAAAATTACAAAATTACCACTTTTTAAGAGTGAAATACACCCTTTCATGTATAGGTTTAAGCACCAAAGTGCTATGTATGTAAATAATGATAAGTTTCGGTGTGAGATATGTAAATGCATAAGAATTGTGTGCTACGAATGTAAATTTCTCAACATAATAATGGAATCATTTGTCATTTCTTTCTACTTTGTATATTTGATGTCCATTCTTTTGACAGCTAGATAATCCAAATGATGAAGCTTTTCATGAGCACCAATAAGAAAATGAAAAATCCATACCATATGAGATGATGCAATTGAGCTTGACAAAACTATCAATAGTTGAGGAGGGTTTCGTTTTAGAGAGAGTAGACAAAGCCTTAAACAAACATCATAAAAGGAAGCTAACAACTATGATTTATTTAATAGCTCTATTAAATCTCTATAGATTATAATGTCAAATTTAGAATAAAAAATAGATTATAGTGAGAATATTCTCAATTAGAGTAACATATTACATCGTACGATAATTTATTTACTACTTTCGAACTTTCTAATATAATAAATCTCTACAATCATACATGTAAACTATTATCTTTGGTTGGAGAATGCTACATTTACTTGTCTTCATTGCTCTTTAATCTCTAATCACTTAATTTTTCTTTCTTTTCCTAACAGGTGCAAAGCTTTTAATACGTGAACTACCCTCAATTCTAGATGGATCTGCAAAGTACAAAGCACATGCACAGGATGATTCTAAAGCTAGTTTGGCTCCTAAGGTAAAATTTTCAAAAAAGGAAGACATTTTGAGGTGAAATACTTTATTTTCATGCAATTTCCACTAAAGTTTTCAAATTAAATTTTTAAATGCTATAATAGTTTCCATTTGTATTGTCTGAACTGTCACTAACTTATAAAAAGCGAAACATACTTTTTGAAGCATAGCTGATGTGCTTTAAATGAAAAAAATTAAAATAAAAATTTAGGTATTCGATATGTATATACATAGGAATTGTATGATATACATGTAATCTGCGTAATTAATAATAATAATGATGATGGTTTATAGCTTTTCAGCTTAATCCTTTCGCTCCCTCACTGACTTTTTACAAATTTTTTTCCATTATTTTTGTATCCCATTTACATTTCACCGCCAACTTTTCGATCCAAATCCGGCGGAGTTCGGATCGCAAATTTTAACAGTTTATTTAATTCAAACAATAGTTACTTCAAATTGAACTCCATCAGCTGGTTTTAAAACAACTCACAATTTATTCCTTTTTTCAAATAACTTCAGCCTTAGCCTCTACTTCATGCAGCTTAAAGCTGATGAATCATGGATTTCATTTGAACAAGATGCTACACAAATACATAATAAGGTAAATTCTCTTTCTCCTCTTTCCATCTGAAAAGAAAGATTTACATACATACTGCTCAATTCTTATATATTTACATATCTAACGCCCAAACTTCAATTTTTACATAAATACCTCCTTACCTATGCATTGAAGGTGTATTTCACTTTTTAAAAGGTGGTATTTTTAATGTGTTATGAAAGATTTGGATGGTATAAATGTGAAAAGCAAAGTTTAGGCGATAGATATGTAAATACTTAGGAATTGCTTGGTATGCATGTAAATTCCCCTTTGAATAATTACAAGCCAATGCCTCCAGGTTCGGGCCTTTGCAGGTTGGCCTGGAACCAGAGCTAGATTACAAGTGATTGATGGTAAATGTAATGCAAATGTGCTGGAAATTAAGATCATCACAACTAGGGTTTACAGAACCTCTGAAACAAATGGTGGTGAAGATGAAATACTGTTTGGTGGATCTTCATTGCTTATTCCGTGCGCAGGATCAACTCTTCTTGAGGTGTGAAAAATTCGCCATTTATGTTCAGAAAAACTTGTGCTAATGAACATATATGTGGGAGTAAAATGCCAAATTAGTCCTTTGATTATTTACATGATGTTTTCTGAGCTCTAGAGTTTATAAAAATGTCAAATTAGTTTTGGGACTAAAATGGATCTCTAAAAAGAGACCAGTGATCATTTTGGCACTTTTCTCTATATCATGATTTTGCCCTCATCTTTAATGGTAGGTTCTTGAGCTCCAACTACCGGGGAAGAGGGTGACGAGTGCTGTCGACTTTTGGAATGGCTTGCGAGGTCGAAAGCTTAAGAGGTTTGACATTTCGATCCGGCCGGTTTCGCAAGAAAGGTATTGTGGTTTATTACTAGGGAGATTTGCATGCATGCCAAGCAATTGTTAAGTATAAGTTTCATATTTGCACTTGAAAATATTTTAGTGTCATAAACTTATGCATGAAAATGTTTATTTTATCTTAAAAAAAATAGTACACGATATTTTTGATGTGAATTTGAGGGGTATGACTGGCGTTAGATATATAAATACATGATAATTGCGTGGTATGCATGTAAATATTTTTGATGTGATGTTTTTTTTTAATGTAATATTAAATATTTGAGACATAAATAGATAAGATTGCTGTGTTCTGTATATAAATCCTCCAAATTTATTTTACAATCATCTCAAAATAAATCTAACAGCTTTGAAATTCATTAAGATCAATTTTTTTGAAAGATTTACACGCATACCACTCGTTTCCTATCTATTTACATATCTAACCCCCAAACTTCAACTTGTACGTATGCATGCCACCTTACCCATGCATCAAAAGGTATATTTCACCTTTCTAAAAATCAAAACAGTGATATTTTTGATCTGACATGAAAGATCTGGGTGGTATCAATGTGAAAATTCCAAGGAATTAGGTGGTATATATGCAAATGTCCCAAAATCTTTTTCTTCTTAATAGCACCATTTTGTAATTTATTAAGCAAATAAGTTGTGTGATTGCAGGTATTGCTAAAGAATAAGTCTCACATGGCGATGGGTATGTATTATCAATAGTTTTATTAGACTTTATAAAATTAGCAGTTTTACTTTGAGGTTGACAGCACTGTAATAATAAAAAAGTACTGGGCTTCCATGAAAATAGTACTTTTTTTGTTCTATGTCTTCTATACACTTGGTAACATGAATTTAAGAGCAAAGATGGCCACAAGTCTTTTGTCCTTTTGCTGCTTTAAGGTTCTGTGTAAAGATAAAAAGGCCTGTGGTTTGGATGCTCATCAATCAATTGTTTTGGAAGATATAATTTTGCAGCTTCAACCCTGTTGGATGGTGACAATTGTAATTTTTTTTTGGAAAATTTTTTGTTGTAAATTTTGTGATTTTAGTTATTTTGTCTTCCTTCAAGGGGAGAAACTCAATTACACTTTTTTTTTTTTTTTTGGAATTTTACATAAATACTGTATAATTTTGTGTATTTATATATCTAACAGTCAAAATTTGATATTTACACTTAATTTAGGGTCCGTTTGGGGGCAGCTTATTTGGTGCGGTGATGTTTTGAAAACACACCTAGCTTGTTTGGGTAAACTGCGTTTTGGCAGCTTATGTGTTTTGAAAACGCAGAAAACAATGTTTTCACACCGCACCTAGATATCTATGTGCGGTGGTAGCTTTCTTGCAGCGATCTGGTTTTTCCGAAAAAATAAAAATTTGTAACAGCCACTGCACCTAGCTTATCAGCAGATTATTCATGTAGTTTACTTTTAAAAAATTTTTAATGGTGGTCTTGTTGATTTATTGCTGAAGTTTTGAGGATGATAAGTGTAAATATGAAAGTTTAGATATTAGACGTGTAAATGCATAAGAACATGCATGTAAATGCCTTTTTTGTTGTGCCTCTCTCTCTCTCTCTCTCTCTCTCTATATATATATATATATATGGAAGATTTTGATGGTATAAATGTAAAAAATAAAGTTAGATGTTTGGGTTTATAAATACTGGAAACTACTACAAAGTGGCACTCCATGGTCTCATGCTTTCGAAATGTTGGAAAAAAGTTTATGTTAAGATGTTCTGACATAGTTTATATCAGAGTATATGTAATATTTGTATTACGCTAATTTTATGAGTAAATTAATATTTTTTAAATTCATGTTCATGTAATTACTACGTGGTTGACAACTACCACTCGGTTAGTCTTTTAGGAGAAAATATTATGTCGAGTCATTCGGATACGTGGATTGGTGATACGTTTCAATTGGTCATAGTTTAATAAATCAATTTATCTCATTACATTCTATAAACATTGTCTTTTCAATTGCTCGTAGTTTAATAAATTAGTTTAAAACAACTATGAGCTAACTAAACTAAGTGATGATAAGTAATTACAAACATATAACATTCATAATAATGTGACCAATAAATAAAATGATATATTAATCAAAATAAAACTTGTGAAACTATCATTACCTGCAAAATTGTTAAGAAGAAATAAAATATTAGTATTATTTTATCATTTGATTGTCTTAACGTCAACTCTTTTAAAATTTGAAGTCTAAAACATATAAAATCTAATTAATTTATTATTTTAATGAACTATTAACCTTACATTATGTAAGTATTAAATTTTCATTATACTCCGATTGCGGCTCAACACCGATGTTGACTCCTCCCTACTCAACACCGACACTGCCTCCTTTTATGCTTGACAGAGAGGTCGTCCTCTGTCGACCCCGATTAGGTGAAAGCCACAACTCACACTCGTCATCTTCTGCACGTGTCGTTCGACTCTCCAGACAAATTAATTGCAACAATATATAGGGTGAGCTTCATCTCTTTGGCTTCACAACTCTCTTGCTTCCTCTCCACCTCTTCGATTCCGTCTCTTCGACACCCCCGAGAAAATGAAAAAAGTCGTCACATTTTATAGCTTCATCTTCTCTCATTCAGGAGAAGAGATGAGATCACGACATGCATACTCACCATTCTTACGGAATTAGTGTATTTGGGTTGGAACTAGTATTTTTTCCCATCTTGCATAATTTTAATATGTTAAATAATCACTGTAAATAACTTCCAACACATATCAAATATAAAAATATTATTTTCTTTTATAAACTCGTTATGTGGACTTTGTTATTGTCCTAATCGTAACAATGTAGCAAAATGGTTATTTTGAGTTAAACTCAATTTGAAATGATAACTAAAAATATCTTTATAGCTCTATAACTTGTTAAAATTCATGTTAAATGAAGTAAATTTGGTGTAATATCAATAAAAAAATTAGAAATTTTTTTCAAAATTATAATTTTTAAAAACCATGCTCATACAAATATAAAAATATTATATTTCATTTACTCAAATTGTAGGCTGGTAATTCATATTTAAAAAATTAAAATCAGCAGGGTTGGTGTTCTTGGGAAAAGGTTATATTCTCATTCTCCCTCTTGCCATGGTCTCGCGAGAAGCTTAGTAGAAAGTAGAGAGAAGGGAAAAAAAACAGGGAAAAAAGGACAGAAAAGGTAGCAGAAGGACGTGGCTAATGCGTAGAAGTAGGGGGAAGGCCTGTCATGTCGATGTTCCTCTCTCTTTTACTGAATTTGTCCCTGAATTTAGCGTCAAATCACTTCATTTCTCTATCTTTCGCCCTTTCCCTCATTAGGCTATTGGATGAACATTTCTCCCGTTTTTAGCCTTTGGATAGCATTTTAGATATTTAGGAGGCAGCAGGCGTTGGTGGGTTAGAGAAAGAAGCTCTCGTTGCTGTGGAACTTAACAGAGGTTTTCATGGGGCATTATTTGTGTTAGAGCATTCTCTTTCTCTCTCTTTCTCTTTTGCACAGAAAATTTAACGTTTTTCTCACTTTTTGATGTGTTTGAAGGCGTTGGTCATCTCAGAGGTCTAGTTAAAATGACGAAAGGTGAGGACTTTAAGCTTCTGAAGATACAGGTACATCACTTCGACCATTTTCATGGCTTCCTTCTTCTATGAGCAAAGCTTCTATTTTTGTTTTTGGTTTTTTTTGGTGTGGTGGGAGATGCAAAGGGGAAGGGATTATAAAGGCGCAGTATTTGTTTTATTTTGATTTATTTGCAGACCGTTAGTCTCAAAGTGAACCTGCACTGTGATGGCTGTAAGCAGAATGTGAAGAAGAACCTTCAGAAAATTGAAGGTATTTTGCCTCTTGTTTTCTTCATGTCATCTCAAGATTGTTTTTTTTTTTGGTTCTTTGTTTTCTAGTTTATTTCTATGCATTTAGATATTCATTCGATGTATACGGATTGAAATCCATTGGTACTTTTTTGATTGTTTTGTTTGAAAAGATTTTTTTTTTTTACTATGATCAGAAAATGGTCCTATTGTTTATATTTCACAAAAGGGTAAGAAAAAAGACTGCTTTTGTACTGTTTAACTTATACTATGCATAAAAATCCTTGTTCCAGATTCTATGATTTATATAAAGTGTTTCATTCTCAAATTTCTTTATTTTCCCTCTTTTTGATCCATTTTATTATATTCTTGCACAAATATCCTGTACTTCCATCCAACAAAAACCACCATCTGTGAAAAAAAATGATTTTTTTTTTCCAGGAGTTTACACAGTCGCCATTGATTCAGAGAAGCAGAAGGTTACAGTTTCAGGAAATGTGGACGCAGCCACACTTATCAAGAAACTAGCAAAATCTGGGAAGCATTCAGAGCTCTGGAATCAGAAACCTATTAACTCCACAAATAATCAAAATCACAAACCAAACAACAATCCTCACCCACATCAGTCTCAGCCCATCAAAACCAGCTCTGCTAAGAACAACAATGACAGTTCTGGCAGCAACAAGCCTCAAATAACCCAACCCCTCCTGCAAGGTCTCAAGACTTTCAAGAACCAGCAGCCCAAGCTCGAATGTTTCAGCTCTGGTGATGAATTTTGCGATGAAGACAACGATGGGGATGATGAAGATGACCTCAACTTTCTGGGCCATAAGTTGAACCTTATGAAGCAGGTAAATCCAGTAAGGAAAAACGGTAAGAATGAAGCAGGGTCGAACCAGAAAAATGGAGGGATGATGAAGACTCCAAACTGCTCAGAACTGAATGGAGCAACAAACACCAAGGTGATGAGTAATCCAATCATGACTAATGGGATTTTGGGATTTGGAGCTCTTCAAGGTCTCAATAATGGCTTCCCTTCCGCTGCTACTAACTTCAGTGGCAGCCATGGCAATCCTTCTCTTCAAGGTCTCAATAACGGCTTCCCTGCAACTGTTACAAACTTCAGTGGCGGCCATGACAATCCTTCTTCCATGATTATGAATGAAAGCAGGTATATGCAGCCGCAGGTGATGTATAATATGTCTCCTCAGATTCCTCCCTATACTGGCTACTACCCCTACCCGTACTGCTACAACATTAACTACTGCAGTGACAACATGAGTCATCCATTAGAGGATTGTGGAGCTTTCAGTTACAGTAGTGATGAGGACAAAAGCAGTTGTGCTGTTATGTGAGTGGAGAGGAAGGAGGAGGAGGAGATTTCTGTAGTGATGTGATGAGTAGCTCTGTTCATTTGCCTTTCTTTTTTTCCTTTTTTTCTCTAGGGATGGTTTGGAATAGTGTTCTACTTTAGTTGCAGTGAAGATGATGTTTGCTGTAAGAGTGTTTTGACTTTTAACGTCAACAAAATTGAGTCTTTGTGAGAAGTGAATTGATTCTTGGAGCATTTACATATATACCAACTAATTCTTATGTATTTACATATCTAATACCTTAAGATTCATATTTATATGCATGCCACTGAAATCTAACATCATATTAAAATACTATCATCATCGTTATCTTTTTAAAAGTGAAATACAACTTTACATGAATAGAGTTATGACACTAAGATGTTATTAAGTGTAAATATCAACCTTTGAGTGTTTGGATATGTAAATATGGGAGAATTGTGTGGTATGCATGTAAATTTTCATTGATTCTTTCTCCTGGGGGCATTGTCAGTTTTGAGGGATGATGTAGGACTGTTGTTGCAATGTTGAAGCTTCACTATTTGGTTAGTAAGTAATAGAACGTCGGAAAGCATCAAAATAAAATAGAAAAAAGGGGAATTTACATACATACCACCTAATTCCTGTATCTATATATATATAATATTTAAATTTGATTTTTATATTCATATCAGGCAAATATTTTATATCATATTAAAAATATCATCATTTTAACCTTAAATAAAAAAGTGAAACATCGCTTATCATGTAAGGTTAAGATGGTATGAATGAAAAGAAAATTGAAGTTTACATGTTATATATTGTTGAATCTTGATTTGTTCATGAATCACATTTTAAGGGTTAGATCTTAAGAAATAAGAGAGAGAGAAAGAGAGAGAGAGAGAGAGAGAGAGAGAGAGAGAGAGAGAGAGAGAGAGAGAGAGAGAGGGGAATGAATACTAATGAATATCAAATTTTTTTAATCAATTAATTTGCATAAAATGATCTATTTATTTATAGGGGAGTGTATGATGTATGATATTATATTTTTGCCTCTCCTTCAATCGCGGTTGTATAATGTATTTTAGATATTTTAAATGTATGGGTCTATTGCTTGGTTGTCCTATGGCTCGATCGGCTGGGCTAGTATGACTTCAGTTTGGTAAGGTAGATTCAACCAATAAAGCTAGGTCGGTGCAGTCGCTTAGATGGTCTTGATTTGTTTTGGGTTGAAATAACTGACTCGATCATTAAAATTTATTGATCGGTTGATCTAGTTTGGCTACTGACTCTTTATCCTTGAATGAGATAAAGTCCTTGTTGGCAGAACGATACTAGGCTATCGGGTATAGAGTGAATCATCGTAACCCGATAGATAGTTCATTCCTTGGTGAGTGAGTTCTTTAGGATGTTTGTGAGGCACTATTGTATTGCTAATTTTTTGGTCCTCGATAATGAACCTCAGAGGCATTTGTAGAACTACTGGTGATGCTGATGAGCTATATTCTTTCATTGGGTCGGATCTATCGAGAGGTAGGCCAATGTTTTGGTTCGGCTTTCTTTTGCGGTTAGCTCGAGTGCATATTTGTCTTGCTATTGTTCGATCGTTTCAAATTCAGATCATTCTTTTTGTCCTTCTCCTGACTTGGATGACCTTCATTTTTTTCTCGAATATATAATTGCATCAAATTGAATAAGTGGGTCTCTTAGTCTTCTGTCAGTGGACCTCCCTTTATCATACTTCTTTCCTTTTAGACTATTGGATCTCCTCAAGATCCGTGAGGGTACACATATGCAACTACATAAAAATTGATTGATATGTATGTAAATCATTCAATAAAAAACAGAAAAATTTACAAATCTATCACACAATTCCTTTGAAGTAACATATTCAAGACCTAAAGTTTGATATTTTATATTGATAAATTTGAGGAGGGGATGATTGTAAGAGGGCGGTCAACAAGAGAGAGTTTTCAGTGGCAGTGTTTGTCTCCTGCTTTTGGTACAAGGAGGATAACATATGGCCTCAAATAGAGGAAGCTGAAAGCTACTTTTCAAGTATAGTTCTGCCTTTCATGTGTGCCTTTTTTGGTGGAGGACCATTTGGCATGCACCGTAAATGTTATGTGCCTAAATATTTTATATCATGCTTTATTGAGTTACTTTAGAGACTGAAATTCAAAGAGATGTGTGATTTAGGGAAGGTTTGGTTCCCTGTATTAGTGATATAAAGTAAACCAAATACAGTGTTTTCAAAGTTCTAGCATTTGAAGGATGAAGATGTTAGCATTCTCTGTATATTGACCATGTTTGTCATCTTATTCCTTGGGCATATCTTACCCATGTATCATGTAGGTATAAATATGTGTATAAGTTTTGTAAATATGAAAGTGGGTTATCTCTGCCTTGATTCTTTTCTCTCCCTTTTCTTTTCATTTTTCCTTCATGGAGCTTTTCAAGAAGACTCAAGTTTTCTCTCTTGGTATCAATGCAATTCCAATGTAGGGTAAAATTTTGATGAATTTAAAATCATTTTGTAATTCAAAATTGGTTTATTACAAATTTGTTAAATTTGGGCTAGTTTCAAATACATTTCAATTGCAGACTGTTGTCGCTGCCACTGTCGCTCATCAGTTGTCCACCCGCCACCAGACGCATTTGTCATCTGCAACCAACCACCACTTGATATCATTGTCAATTTCTACGCTTCGTTGTCATAGCTGCATGCTTGACGCCGGCCTCTAATTGTTGTTGGTTGCTGGCCACTGTCTGCTCGCTTACTCGCCGCGAGACTAACTACCGATCACTACCGTCATTACTATTGTTAGTATGTTTTACATTGATTTCATTTTTCTTCAAACCAAATGTAGAAATATAATTTTTTATCTTTATATCGAATCAAACAACTTTTACGTATTGAAATATACTATATTTCAATTACTTAAATGATCAATGTTAATTTAAAATAATGACAAATGAGGATCATAGAATAAGACTAATAATTAAGGTAGAGGTGTGTCTAAATATTATTGAAGAAGCTAATCCAAAGTTTGTTATAATGTGTACTTGTGATATGACACAATTCAACAAATAAGATAGATTCTATAAAGGGAAGGGTAAAAAAACAATCAAAATTTAGACTATTTCTAAGCAATTTTCTATGTTTTAGGCATAATTATAAATTCCACTTTACATGCACAAATTAAAAACTAGTAAGCTACTAGTTATCATGTTCACATTAGAGGCCATTATTTACATTAACATATTATCCAATCATTAAAAATATTACATTTATCAAAATAAAATATCAACAATCTATAATTAAAGTGGGGAGAAAATGTGGTAGCATCATTGCCTTACAAATCTTTTTCAATGATTATTACTTTAAAGGAAGATTTGCATGTATATATATACCACTCAATTCTTATGTATTTACATATATGACAACTAAACTTTAATTTTTAGATATATGCCACATTTTCAATGCATGCAAAGGTATGTTTCACTTTTTAAAAATTGAAATAGTGTTATTTTTTTATTTAATATGAAATATTTGAGTAGTATAAATATAAAAACAAAGTTTAGTGTGGTATATGTAATTTGGAGGTATGTATGTAAAGTACACCTTTTTTTAATGAAGTTTCTAGGAAATTAATGTGAATGCAAATGTTTGTGCAGAACTTTTCTACATCAATAAAGTTTTAGAATGTCTCAAGTAGATAAAAAAAGAAGATCAAGACTACAGATGATGTATTATATTTATAGGGTTGTGGATGCAATTATTTTTAAAATAATTATATATTTATTGTCAACAAAAAAATATTTTTGAAAGATGTTGTTAATGTTATAAATTCTTTCTCTTAAAAAATAAATAAGGCCACTTTGTATTTATGAGCTCATCAATAAGTAAAATTACCATTTAGTTAAGTGGGGCAATGAAAAAGAAATAAACAATAGAAGGTAATTAATAACATAGCGAAAATCCAAAAGAGGTTAGGGAGAAGAAGAAATAATAGGAGAGTAGTGCAAAGGGAGGAAAAGAAGGAAGCAAAGGCCAACCACTAACATGCACAAATCAACTAATAAACATTAGCTTGGTTTGTCTATGGTTTACCTATGGAGTGTAATCTTCAACTTTATAGTATATCTTTAGCCTCTTAATGTCAATATTGCTCCATCACCAAGGATGTTCATAACCTTTTTGTTAGTTTCTGCATTGCTACTTTCATTTGGAAATGGACGGATTCTATCTTTAAAAAAAATTGCTTTCAATCTGATATCTCTTTAAATATGCTTAAGCAAGTGGTTAGCGCATGCTCCAATAAATTCTAAGAATCATATTATTCGTATTGTTCTATCTCTCATTCTATGGTTTATTTGGAATGCTAGGAATAGCTTGAAGCATCAGAAAATATGAATAAGTATTATAGCATTATGAATATTTCTTATAAAATTAAACTTTTAGTTAGAGCCAACTTAATCAATTCTAAATGCTTCAAAGACTTTGGGCATGCTCTTACTGCCAATAGTCTTCATGATTTAGAACCCCCTCATCCTTAATTATTAAAATGCATTGGTTCGCTTCGCGGATGAGGTAGGTGAAATCCAATAGGGATGGCTTAATATCAATAGATCCGTTGGTTTTAATGATCTCTTGAGAGACCATATGGGTAATTTCTTAATTGCCTTTATTGACCCGATTAACACTTCTTCTATTTTTTACACTGAATTATTTGCCTTGAAAGAGAGCTTAATCTTAGCTATTTATCTTAATTTTCATAATGTGTGGTTTGAGTTAGATGCCTAGTTGGTGGTGCAACTCTGTTTAAATTTTGGTAACAATGATACTGTCAATTGCCACATTTTTTATCTTTTGCGTGAAATTTGTTACCATTTGAATTCAATCAATTAAAAGTTGTCATATATTTTCAGAAAAGGTAATTCATGTACTGATTATTTGGCGAATTTACGACCTTGCCTTCCTAATTATCAATCATTTTCTTTTGCTGATTCAAATAAACGTCTAAAATGTATGATTTTTTTAGACAAAATTGGTCCTCCTTAGCTTCGATCTTGTTAATATTTTTTCTTGGTGTTTTAATTATGGTGGGAGAAGGGTCTTAACTGCTTTAAAGTTTGTTGTGTCTGACTGTTTTAGTTGAGGCTTTTTTATTACTTCTTGGTTGGTTGTGGGTTTGAGTTATTATTCCCTGTATTTTTCTACTGGGTAACTCATTAGTATATTGTGTCGAGCTTATTTATTTTCTTTCACTATTTTTCTCTTTGTTGGTTTGAATGCTCAGTGCTTCTTTTGTTCGCGTTGTTCGACTTCTTTTAATAGTTGTAGGCTTCCTTTGTTGCATTTGTTGACTTGCTATCATGTATGTTGTTTTATTTATTGCGGGTGCTCTTGGTTGTTGCTCTGTGGCCATTCTTTGGCGTTGTGGTTGTGGTGGAAGTGCCCTACTCTAGGTCATTTTTTGTCTTTCTTCCTTTACTTGTTGGTCTCCATTTGTTTTCATTGAGAAAATTTATGGTCACCCATTTTTTGGTCCCTTTTGGTCGTAAAAAAATATCCTTGGATACCTAATGGTTCGTTCCATCTGCTTTTCTTGTTTTCTCGCAGTGACCCCTCAAGTAGGTTTCAGGTTTGTTATTTCTCTTTTATGCTTTTACATTTCCTTGCCATTTTGTTAGCTTCCTATTTGTTTTTCCTTGTTGGTTGTTTATGCTTTGTTTTCGCTCATTGCAAGTTCTCATATGTTTTTTTTTTTTTGCTATTGTCTTTGCTTCTTCATGTTTCTATTGAATCTTCTTCTTGCGCTTTTGGCTGTTCGGTTTGTTTTTTTTTTTTTTTGGTTCTTTAGGAGTTTTTTTTTGCGTGTGTTGTACTCCTGAGGGTGGATCCCCTAGATTTTCATTTGAGTGTGTTGTATTTTGAGTATAGTGGGGATTCTCTTGTTGTACTCTGTACTATTTGTTTTGGATCAATAAAATTCACTTCGAGGTTTGTTGACCTCACTTTTGGTTGAGGTCTAGAAAACTTCTTTAGTAGTCTAGGTCTAGCCA
>JXCR01100717.1:7393-27918 GCA_002079205.1 Phalaenopsis hybrid cultivar | reverse complement strand
CACTACTAATGATACTGATGCATATTATTAATTGCAATGGCAACGTCTTCTAAATTTATCACCCCTCATTGCACATAATGTCAACACTCACTAGCTCAAACAATAATGAAGCATGTGATTTACACACGAAATTGATGCACAACATTGACACAAATGAACGTGCACATTTTTGCAAACAAGATCAATGCATGTTGTTAATAATAATATTGTTGCACGCCATTAATCAAGAAGATTTGTTTGTTATCAACACTAACATCGATGTATGCCATGATAATGAGTTAAATGACACAGAGTGAGCATAACTGTCGATGCCCACTATTGCTAACAAGAATAGTATATGCTATCAACACATGAAATTGATTCACATAATTAACAATTATGCTAGCATAAGTTTTCATTAATAAGGTCAACTTATGGCGTCAAAACTAATGTCGTTGTACAACATCAGAATAATGTAAATGAACGTTGTAGACATCAATGTTGATGTCCTACACTGCCAAAAAAGTTGATGCATATCATCAACAATTAAAATTAATTCACTTAATTACCAATCTTACAAAGACCAATCAAATTTGTAGTAATACAAACGAAACATTCATCTAAAGATCTAAAAAAATAAAGAGGCATCTACATACATACCATTCCATTCCTATGTATTTACATGTCTTAACATGCAAATTTCACTTTGTACATTTATATCACCTAAATATATCATATCATGTCAAAAATATAACCAATTTAACTTTTTTTTTTTAAGGTGAAATACAATTTTTTATGCTTAGGTAAGATGGCATGTATGGTGTAAGATATGTAAATACATTGGAATTGAGTGTGATGTATGTAAATCTTCTAAAAATAAATGCAAAAAATGTTATCTTTTTTTNTCATCTAAAGATCTAAAAAAATAAAGAGGCATCTACATACATACCATTCCATTCCTATGTATTTACATGTCTAACATTCACTTTTTACATTTATATCACCTAAATATATCATATCATATAAAAAATATAACCAATTTAACTTTTTTTAAAAAGGTGAAATACAAAGATATGTAAATACATTGGAATTGAGTGTGATGTATGTAAATCTTCTAAAAATAAATGCCAAAAATGTTATTTTTTTAAATAATTAAATAAATATTAAGATAGCGTATAACTTAATTTGTAGTAGGATTATTATAGCATATCTGATAGATGATGTGACATTTTCTGTATTATCTGATTCAGAATGTAAGCAATTTTTAAAATCTTTGAGAATTTATTAATTAATTTAATTTTGTTCGGTATTAAANGTAGTAGGATTATTATAGCATATCTGATAGATGATGTGACATTTTCTGTATTATCTGATTCAGAATGTAAGCTATTTTTAAAATCTTTGAGAATTTATGAATTAATTTAATTTTGTTCGGTATTAAGTACACCATTTATTTAAAATTAGATTTTTTAAATAAAATAAATTATATTATTATTATTATTATTATATATATAATATATAAGCAATTATTGCAATCACAAAGTTCATGTAAAGCCCGCCTATGTATTTCTTATAAACAACTCATGAGGAATTATCTGAAAACACATCTAAATATTTCTCATTTACTTGAGCGTATTAACTTAATAAAATATTTGAGTTATATAAATATAAAAAATAAAAATTAGTTGTTGGATATATAAATATAAAGGAACTGGGGAGGTTTATGTAAATGCCCCTAAAAAACAAAGCTAGATTTTATGAACTTCGTTACAGACTCGGAAATGCGGCCAAACATGGCGCTGCTCTCAAAAATAAATTACGTTGGGATGAAAAAGGGATGGAACTTTTGTTTGATTCCAGTAATTATCTCTTACAAATTTTAAAAGTTTCAATTTTGAGNTTTTATGAACTTCGTTACAGACTCGGAAATGCGGCCAAACATGGCGCTGCTCTCAAAAATAAATTACGTTGGAATGAAAAAGGGATGGAACTTTTGTTTGATTCCAGTAATTATCTCTTATAAATTTTAAAGTTTCAATTTTGATGCTAAATTCTTCGTCTTTCTCATGTCAAGCAATTAGGCGATCTTCTCCGGCTTACGAGCTCCAATGCTCGTGTTCTTGCTCCAATGGATTCGCCTCACACTGCGCTGCTTCCTCGAATGTGTTCTTGAGGGTTTCAGGCAAGAAGAGATCACAGATTATCAATCTCCTTCATTTCATGTCATCTGAACAATCAGCTTTCCTCCATTTATACAAAGTCGTCGCCTTTCTTTCAGAATCCTCTGCTTCTCTGATCAGAAAACAGAAAAAAAATGGCGATGTCATCAACCATCAAAGTAGTTCTCGGCAGCATTGCCTTCGCCGTTTTCTGGGTTTTAGCAGTTTTTCCGGCCGTTCCTTTCCTCCCCATCGGACGAACAGCCGGCGCTCTTCTCGGCGCCATGCTCATGGTCGTCTTCCTCGTCATATCTCCTGAAGAAGCCTACGACGCCATTGATCTTCCCATTCTCGGCCTCCTCTTCGGCACCATGGTCGTCAGCATCTACCTCGAAAGAGCCGATATGTTCAAGTATCTCGGCAAATTGCTCACCTGGAAGAGCAGGGGAGGCAAGGATTTGCTCTTCAGAGTCAGTCTCATTTCCGCCATTTCCAGCGCTCTGTTCACCAACGACACCTGCTGCGTTGTTCTGACAGAATTCATCTTAAAAATTGCGAGGCAGAACAATCTTCCTCCCCAGCCCTTTCTTCTGGCTCTGGCTTCCAGCTCAAATATTGGATCTTCAGCCACTCCTATTGGCAACCCACAGAACCTGGTTATAGCTGTTCAGAGCAAGATTTCGTTTGAAAAATTCCTGTTTGGAATCATGCCTTCCATGTTGTTGGGCGTGTTGGTCAATGCTGGGATACTCTTAGGCTACTTTTGGAAGCTTTTGTCTGTTGAAAGAGGTCCGGAAATGGTAGAAGCAGGAGACATGGTTGTTGAAAATGAGGTGAGTTCTCACAGGTTTTCACCGGCGACAATGTCTCATCTCAGTTCTGTGAATTCTCAGGAAATGGGTTCTGCCATTGATGCAGTTCATGAAGGCGAGGGATTAGGAGCCGTTGGGATTTCACAGAGGGTTAGTGTCAGCAGAAGCAGGATAATGAGTCCAGCTGGAGAAGTAGCTTCAGAGGCGAATTCAGAAGAGAGGAATGGGACAAATAATGATGAGAGGTGGAAGAGAAGTTTGTGGAAGATTTGCGTGTATCTTGTAACCATTGGCATGCTGATTGGTCTTCTGATGGGACTTAATATGTCTTGGACTGCTCTTACTGCGGCTCTTGCTCTTGTGGTTATTGATTTCCAGGATGCCAGACCTTGCTTGGAGAAGGTTCTGTTTAATGAAAAAAATTAATCTTTTTTATTGATTTCCAAACTTGGCCACTAATGCGAAGCATTGATTTGATGACTTGTTCAGAATAATTTTTTCTGCAGGTTTCGTACTCTTTGTTGATATTCTTCTGTGGGATGTTTATAGCTGTTGATGGGTTCAATAAAACAGGAATACCGAGTGCACTTTGGGAAGCTGTGGAGAGGTATTCGCGAATTGATACGGTTGGTGGGATCATATTGCTCAGTGCAGTCATTCTTGTTCTGTCTAATGTTGCCTCCAATGTCCCCACTGGTAAATATATTTTATTTCTTTCTTATTTTCTATTCATGCTGTTGAACTTATGCAGTAGATTTTGAGCTTAAATTTAACTAAGAAATCATCTTCGCTTTCTTTGAAATTCTCACTCAAATATCAAAATTTATGATAAAACACCCACCTATTTTTTATTAAATTCTCAATGATTTGATTGTGACACGGTGAAATAAATTGTTCAAAAATATCACCTGGTGCTAGATATTATAAATAGCATTGTCTTGGGTGCCATTTATGCAATTATCCCTTCTTTGGGTTTTTTTTTTAGGAAATAGTCTATTTTGGCATATTTATTTTACTTCACTGATTTTGTTTTTATCAAGTCTTGAATATTGATTTAGTGAATTGGGTATCTAAGATCAAATTGAGAGAAAAATGGATTTATTGAATCCAAGATTTAAAAGTCGTCATTTTTCTTGTGCAAAAACTATGTTAAGTTCAACTCAAACCCATTGGCAGGCAACTCCTATGGCTTTAAATTAGTATTGACTCTTCTAATTAATGCCTCCTTTTTGTTTGAAAGTCTAGCCGGAGATAATAAAAGTTCATATTATAGGTATGTCAGTCTAATAAAAATTTTGCAGTAGATTTTGAGCTTAAATTTAACAAAGGAATCATCTTTACTGTGTTTGTGCTATTAATAGCATCCAAAGCATTGCAATTTACAAATCTAGCACTCTCTTTTATCCATTTTTGATATTCTCACTCAAATATCAAAATTCATGATAAAACACCTACCCATAGTTTTTATTTTTTTTAATGAAATTCTCAATGGTTTGATTGTGTCACACTTAAATACATTGGTTCGGTCGTTCAAAAATATCACCTGAATGCTAGATTTTATAAATAACATTATTTTGGGTGCCATTTATGTAATTATCCCTTTCTGGGTTTTTTTGTTTGTAGGAAATAGTCTATTTTGGCATACTTATTTTACTTCACTGGCTTTTTTTATAATTCCTGAATATTAATGAATGAGGGCTTTAGTAAATTGGGCATTTAAGATCAAAGTGAGAAGAAAATGGATTTATTAAATTCAAGATTTAAAAGTTGTCATTTTTCTTGTGCAATATTTATATTAAGTCCAGCTCAAACCCATTGGTAGGCAACTCCTATGGCTTTAAATTAGTATTGACTCTTCTAATTAATGCCTCCTTTTGTTTGAAAGTCTAGCCGGAGATAATAAAAGTTAATACCATAGGTATGTCACTCTAATAAAAAATTATCATGTTTGTGGGCTCCAAAAATTCACGACTGTTCCCCACGACAACTCTCTGCATTTATTTTTATCTTGAGAGAAAAAGAGCTTTAGAGGGTCGAATTTTCAGAAGACGGATTGGATTGTGTTGATGTGGTATATATATATAAATCAAATAGGAGAACAATCTTCGACGAAGTGAAAAAATAAAACGAGAAAATTCACATCAGAGAATAGTAACACAGCGGAACACACAGATTTCGTGGTTTGGCAAATTGCCTACGCCCATGAAGTTGCAGAGGATTTTACTATTTGGGAAATTTACATCAGTCGATCATCTCGACTTACAAGAAGAATCTCTCACTTCGTTGCTCTTTCTTCTTCTCTCTCTGTTCTTCTCTCTCTACACCGAGATACACCGAAGAATCTCTACACCGATACATCGAAGAAGATAAAATTACAAGAGAAATAAACCAAATTTCTCTTCTGCCACAAACCACCAAAAAGAAGTCAAAAGAGAATAATCTTCTTCTTTCTTCTTTCTTCTGCAGCAAGAAACTACTTCTTGCACTTCTCCTCCTCTATCCCAAGGAAGCCCGAAGAACTCTTCCTCTATCTCGAGAAAGCCAGAAAAAGAACTCAAAAGTGGCTAAGCTCAATCTGAAGGAGAACCATGCTCTTTTTCCTTTCCTTCGAACCGCGTACACCCGCCAATTGTTCGTATGTTCGCGCGGGAGCAGGAAACAGTCGCGCCCTTTCGCGATCGAACGGGAGGCGGGATCGAGATCGGGATCGGACTCCAGCACTAACAATAAACTTCTCTGTTCTCCTTACCCCGAGATGTTCCCTTGCGATGCTTCGTGCGAATCGCGATTAACAATGTGTATGCTTCGCTGAACTAAACACTGAAACCAAATGTCATGAAGGATGAAGATTGAGAAGAATTACAACAACGAAGGCGGCAACCATATGTTTATGCCTGACAGATGAGGTTATGTATCACGTGATGAATCTGAAATCTCCAGGAGAGGTATGTAAGAAATTAGAATATGAATTTATGATTAAATCTCTTATGAATAAATTGTATCTGAAACAAAAGTTTTATGGGTTGAAAGTGCAAGAATGTTCTGATCTGGCGCAGCATGTTAATGACTTTAATCAAATAATCACAGATTTATCACGTCTTGATGTGACATTGAAGATGAAGACTAAGTAATTATTTTATTGTGTTTATTGCTTTCTTCTTATGAATACCTGGTGACTACTCTTACATGTAAGAAAGAAACTATCAAAGTTGATGAAATTACTGCAACATGTTGGCTCACAACCAGCGGAAGCAGAATGCATGGGAAAACTCTCATAGCGACAGTTTATATGTTAAGGGTAAGCAGGATCGTGGAAGAAAGGAAGAGAATTGAGGGTTTTTAAGGCGAAATTCCATATCAAAGTCCAAAGACAAAAAACAATTCATTGCTACAAGTGCAATGAGTCAATTCATATTAAGAGAGATTGTCCAAAGCTCAAGAAACAGACTAGGGAGAAATGTGATGCATCATCGAAGTTTTTTATTTTAATCTCCATCTTGGCGAATATCCAGCCCCTTAAGAGAAATAAAAACATCATGGAGTTTCTTACACCGAAGTGGGTTAGACAACCATGCCGTCTAACAACTGCAAACATTCAACAAATTCAAGCAATGCAATAACCTGTTGATAGTACCTGACTTGGTCAACATATCTGCTGCAATTCTGTTATGATTCGTGAATCAAAATTTTCACACGAAACACTTTTCCTGTTCGCGTCAACACCTCGGCTAAACTGTTGTCCCGCGAGTGAAACCCTTCGCCTGTTCGCAAAACACCTCGTGCTTGCTGGCGAAATATCTTCGCGAAACCACTGTTCGTGACTAGTCGTGTCTGCTCGCTTCGTTTGGACCCTACCAAACTCCACCTGTCGCAACTCCTCCTACGACAAATTTGCGAACTCTGCTGAACTCCTCTGGCTGTCGCGGAAGAAGCCTTTTGCCTCCGCCTGTTGCTTGAACCAGCAACGCTGCCTCTACAACGAACTTCCGAAACAGAACTCACCGAACTGCAGCAGCACCTGTTCGCTCCCGCGAGCCCGTCTGCCTTGCGAACAATCCGCTGAACTCCTCTATTCGCAAAAAAGATGTTTTTGTTCATGGTAACTGCACGCGAACTCCTCTGCTCTTTGCAAAACTGGACTGTCGCACGAACTACTTGCAAACCGCTCCTTCGCAAACTTCCCTGGCCGGAACTCCTTCCTGCAAGCAGTCGTGAACTGCTGTGACGGTTCACAAACTCCTCCGCGAAACTCCTAGTGCCTGTTCGCGAAACCGTCTCCTCAGCGAACTCCGGTCGAATTCACCGAAGCTAGAAAAAACTCTAAAGTTTTGGTCGCCGAACCCTAGCCTTGAACTCCTCTCTCCCTGGGCCGCCTAAATTTTTCATCCATGCACTAGAATCTCGCTCTGATACCAATTGTTGGATATATGTATTTCTCCTAGGGGCTGGATATTCGTCAAGGTGGAGATTTGTTAGGTATGACTCATATACCAGAACTTGGAATCTCTTGGGGTGAAGAGATATGTCTCTTGGTTGAAGATGTGTGTCTCCTATAATGAAAATGAGTGTCTCTTAGAATTTAGTGGGTTGGGGGGAGCGAGGGAGGATTGGTAATTTTGTCAGTGGGTTTTTTTATCTGTATATATGATGTGTAACCCTATGGGTATGTAACTTGACTTCTCTAACATAGTTAATTCGCCGCTCTGCTCTTGAAGACGTAGGCATGTTTGTCGAACCTCTTAAATCTCTGTGTTCTTCTGGATTTGTGTCGATTCTTATTTTTCTTCGCCCTTAATTTCTCAACAGATTGTAGATAAGACAATACCCAGATCTTTCACCCCCATTTAGCGATGAATTTTTTAATACAGGGTTTGAGGTTTTCCATAGGTGCAAACCCATTTGGTTAATTACCCCTCCCCATAATGGGACGACACTTTCGATTAAGGCTAGTCATTGATAATTGAAAATTAAACATATAATAACAACATAATTAGGATTTAAACTATAGAATTCATCACTTAAAGCTTAAAACGAATAGTGGGAGAATGAAGACGAAACCTGATCAAGATCCCCATGGTTCCGTTATTTGAGGTCGTCGCGGTCTCTGATCTACTAAATCAGATGATGTAGTTGACCGAACCTGACAAAAGGATTCTTTTCAGTACTCATGGGTTGCGTAATCCAAGAGATCCTTATAATCTTATGATTCACAACTCAAAGATTATAAGGTAGTTGGGGAACATACAGGCTGTTGCGTGATCGTAATATAATGACGTCATTTGAAAGCAACCAACACGGTCAAAGGGCTTTGGTCGTAACTGTTGTTTTGTGGTGCCATGTGACTTTTAGGTGATTCGTTACTTTGAAAAGCTTGATTTTAAAGATTAATCCATCCAGTTGAAATTTTCGATCAATACGACCATATCGATAGGTTCAGTGAGGTCGATCAAACAAGCAAATGAAACATATTGATCGACTCGATCAGGTCGGTTCGGTCGATCGTTTGAATCGACAAAAGAGTCGATCTTGTCGATATGCCTGGTGGTGCCGATGAGATAAGATCTATCTGATCGGGCTGGTGCGGCCGATCGGTCGGATCGCTAAAAGAAGTCGGTCGTGTCGATCGGGATGGTGGGGTCAATCAAATAAAAAAAATGAAACATGATGATTGATTTAATCGGGTAGGTATGGTCGATCAGTTGGATTGACAAAAGATAGCCGATCATCTTGATCGAGCCGATAAGACGAGCTGACAGGGCAACATGCAAAATTGATAATTTAAATGTATATTAAAAAAAACATATCACACATAATGCTGATGTGAATACATGCACATGACAAAGAGATCCGATCATCCTTAGCAGCAAAGCTGGCTCAACCTAATAACCTTATGAGTCACCCTAAGGGTGGTTAATGAGGCGAAGCAGTCGTCACTGCAAAGCGATGCGCACCCGCTTCCATTTGCCTGACACTAAGAAATTTCATAAGGACAGTCTTCGCGGTGCAGGGAACATAAAAATTGTGAAACTTTTCGTTCTCTACGCACAAAGAGCAGATTTCACTCCCTTTCTTTGTGGAAACAAAATCTCCGGCGTAAACACGAGGTTGAGACGACCCCAAACATTGAGATTTTGTCCTAGAAATTAAAAGGTTAGGTTTGCTCTTGGATTCGTGATGGGATCGTAGAAGCTCCTAAGCCATGGGGGTTTCCACTAGGAACACCAAGACTCCTAACCTAGATTCTCTAACATCCATACCTAATGGCCCTAATGAAAGGAAGATCACAAGCTTAAGGAATCTCACCACCGTGGTGGTCGATCAAAGTCCGACGTTCATTCCGAAAGAAGCTTTCCTAGTGGTAGGAAAGATGATGATGCCAGGTTCTGGCAAAGTTCCGAGCTCCAACGAAGTTCTAGCAAAGCTCCAGTGATACTTCCTCGAGCTATGATGAAGCTCTCCTTTAGCGCAGGAGAGAAGACACCTCGCTCCTTCAGTAGCCAAGTTTATCTTCAAGAAGGACTCCTCACACACTTAAGTGAAGTGGTGGAGGAAGAGGAAGAAGAAGAGAAGAATGAATCTTGGTGGAAGAAGAAAAGGAAGAAGAAGNTATATATATATATATATATATATATATATATATAAATCAAACAGGAGAACGATCTTCGATGAAGCGAAAAAATAAAACGAGAAAATTCACATCAGAAAACAGTAACACAGCGGAACACATAGATTTATGTGATTCGGCAAATTGTCTACGTCCATGGAGTTGCAGAGGATTTTACTACTTGGGAAATTTACATCATTCGATCATCTTGACTTACAAGAGGAATCTCTCACTTCGTTGCTCTCTCTTCTTCTCTCTCTACACCGAGATACGCCGAAGAAATTCTATACCGAGATACACCGAAGAAGATAAACTTACAAGAGAAATAAACCAAATTTCTCTTCTGCCACAAACCACCAAGAAGAAGCCAAGGGAGAAAAAATCTTTTTCTTTCTTTTTTTTCTTCTGCAGCAAGAAACTACTTCTTGCACTTCTCTTCCTCTATCCCGAGGAAGCCCGAAAAACTCTTCCTCTATCTCGAGAAAGCCCGAAAAAGAACTCAAAAGTGGCTAAGCTCAATCTGAAGGAGAACCGTGCTCTTCTTCCTTTCCTTCGAACCGCATACACCCGCCAGTTGTCTGTCTATTCGCGCAGAAGCAGGAAACGGTCGCGACCTTTCGCGATCAAACAGGAGGCTGGATCGATCGGGATCGGACTCCAACGCTAACAATAAACTTCTCTGTTCTCCTTACCCCGAGATGTTCCCCTGCGGTGCTTCGTGCGAATCACGATTAGCAATGTGTATGCTTCGCTGAACTAAACACCGAAACCAGATGCCATGAAGGGTGAAGATTGAGAAAAATTACAACAACGAGGGGCGGCAACCATACGTTTATGTTTGACAGATGAGGTTATGTATCACGTGATGAATTTGAAATCTCCATGAGAGGTATGTAAGAAATTAGAATCTCAATTTATGGTTAAATCTCTGATGAATAAATTGTATCTGAAGCAAAAACTGTATGGGTTGAAGATGCAAGAAGATTCTGATCGGCGCAGCATGTTAATGACTTCAATCAAATAATCACAGATTTATCACGTCTTGATGTGGTATTGAAGATGAAGACCAAGTAATTATTTTATTGTGTTTATTATTTTTTTCCTATGAACACATGGTGACTACTCTTACATGTTAGAAAGAAACTATCAAAATTGATGAAATTACTGCAGCATTGTTGGCTCACAACCAGCGGATGCAAAATGCATGGGAAAACTCTCATAGCGGCAGTTTATATGTTAAGGGTAAGCAGGATCGTAGAAGGAAGAAAGAGAATGAGGGTTTTGGAAGGCGAAATTCCAGATCAAAGTCCAAAGACAAAAAGACAATTCATTGTTACAAGTGCAATGAGTCAGGTTATATTAAGAGAGATTGTCCAAAGCTCAAGAAACTGACTGGGAAGAAAGGTGATGCATCATTGAAGCTTTTTATTTTAATCTCCATCTTGGCAAATATCCAGCCCCTTAAGAGAAATAAAAATATCATGGAGTTTCTTACACCGAAGTGGGTTAGACAACCATGTCGTCTAACAACTGCAAACATTCAACAAGTTCAAGTAATGCAATAATTTGTTGATAGTACCTGGCTTGATCAACATATCTGCTGCAATTCTGTTGTGATTCGTGAATCAAAATTTTCACAGGAAACACTTTTCCTGTTCGCGTCAACACCTCGGCTAAACTGTTGTCCCGTGAGTGAAACCCTTCGTCTGTTCGCAAAACACCTCGTGTCGCTGGCGAAATATCTTCGTGAAACCATTATTCTTGAATAGTCGCGTCTGCTAGCTTCGCCTGCACCCTACAGAACTCCACCTGGTTGTTACAAAAGAAGTCTTTTACCTTTGCCTGTTGCTTGAACTAGCGACGCTGCCTCTACAGCGAACTTCCGAAACAGAACTCGTCGAACTGTAGCAGCACCTGTTCGCTCCCGAGAGCCCGTCTGCCTTGCGAACAATCTGCTGAACTCCTCTATTCTCAAAAAGATGCTTCTGTTCACGGTAACTGCACACGAACTCCTCTGCTCTCTACGAAACTAGACTGTCGCATGAACTACTTGCAAACCGCTCCTTCACAAACTTCCCTGGCCGGAACTCCTTCCTGCAAGCAGCCGCGAACTGCTGTGAAGGTTAACGAACTCCGCAAAACTCTTAGCGCCTATTCGCGAAACCGTCTCCTCTGCAAACTCCGATCGAATTCACTGAAGCTAGAAAAAACTCTAAAGCTTTGGTCGCCGAACCCTAGCCTTTGAACTCCTCTTTCCCTGGGCTGCCTAAATTTTTCATCCGTGCACTAAAATCTCGCTCTGATACCACTTGTTGGATATATGCATTTCTCCTAGGGGATTGGATATTCGTCAAAGTGGAGATTTGTTAGGTATGACTCATATACCACAATTTGGAATCTCTTGGAGTGAAGAGATGTGTCTCTTGATTGAAAATGTGCGTCTCCTGGAATGAAAAGAAGCGTCTCTTGGAATTTAGTGGGTTGGGGGGAGCGAGGGAGGGCTGATAATTTTGTCTGTGGGTTTTTTTATCTATATATATGATGTGTAACCCTATGTGTGTGTAACTTGACTCTTCTAAAATAGTTAATTCGCCGCTCTGCTCACGAGGACGTAGACATGTTTGTCAAACCTCTTAAATCTCCGTGTTCTTCTGGATTTGTGTCGATTCTTGTTTTTTTCACCCTTAATTTCTAAACAGATTGTAGATAAGACATTACCCAGAGCTTTCACCCCCATTTAGCAATGACTTTTTTAATAAAGGGTTCGGTTTCCCATAGGTGCAAACCCATTTGGTTAATTACCCCTCCCCATAATGGGACGACGCTTTCGATTAAGGCTAGTCATTGATAATTGAAAATTAAACATATAATAGCAACATAATTAGGATTTAAACTATAGAATTCATCACTTAAAGCTTAAAACGAATAGTGGGAGAATGAAGACGAAACCTGATAAAGATCCCCATGGTTCCGTTATCTGGGTCGTCGCGGTCTCTGATCTACTAAATCAGAGGATGTAGTCGACCCAACCTGACAAAAGGATTCTTTTCAATACTCATGGATTGCGTAATCCAAGAGATCCTTATAAATCTGGGGTAAATATTTGTCTATGGGGACAAATTGAAATCGACCTTAACTAACATGAGGCTTTGTAAGAATCAATTGTACACTTATGATTTACAACTCAAATATTATAACGTAGTTGGGGAACATACGAACTGCTGTCGTGATCGTAATATAATGACGTCATTTGACAGCAACCAACACAGTCAAAGGGCTTCGGTCGTAACTGTTGTTTTGTAGTGTCATTTGGCGGCAAAATCACGTGGACAGAAGACTCAGATCATGTCCTTATCGACATGTAATTACTTTGATTGTGAATATATTAATACATTTGATATGACATTTGCTCTTTGTGAGCTGAATTAAATCAGAAGTTTCTCATCCTTGATAAACTAATTTTTTTTTAACTTTTAAGTGATTAAATTTTAGCTCTAATATTTGATTCGTTACTTTGAAAAGCTTGATTTTAAAGATTAATCCATCCAGTTGAAATTTTCGATCAATACGACCATATCGATAGGTTCAGTGAGGTCGATCAAACGAGCAAATGAAACATATCAATCGACTCGATCAGGTCGGTTCGGTCGATCGTTTGAATCGACAAAAGAGTCGATCTTGTCGATATTCCTGGTGTCGATGAGATAAGATCTATCTGATCGGGCTGGTGCGGTCGATCGGTCAGATCGCCAAAAGAAGTCCGTCGTGTCGATCGGGATGGTGGGGTCAATCAAACAAACAAATGAAACGAGATGATTGATTTAATCGGGCAAGTGCAGTCGATCAGTCGGATCGACAAAAGATAGCCGATCATCTCGATTGAGCCGATAAGACGAGCTGACAGGGCGACATGCAAAATTGATAGTTTTAATGTATATTTAAAAAAAAAAAACATATCACACATAATGCTGATGCGAATACATGCACATGACAAAGAGATACAATCATCCTTAGCAGCAAAGCTGGCTCAACCTAACAACCTTATGGTCACCCTAAGGGTGGTTAATTAGGCAAAGCTGTCGTCACTGCGAAGCGATGCGCACCCGCTTCCATTTGCCCGACACTAAGAAATTTCATAAGGACAGTCTTTGCGGTGAAGGGAACATCTAAATCGTGAAATTTCATTCTCTAAGCCCAAAGAGCAAATTTCGCTCCCCTTCTTTGTGGAAACAAAATCGCCGGCGTAAACACGGGGTTGAGACGACCCCAGACATTGAGATTTTGTCCTAGAAATGAAAAGGTTAGGTTTGCTCTTGGATTCGTGATGGGATCGTAGAAGCTCCTAAGCCATGGGGGTTTCCACTAGGAACACCAAGAATCCTAACCTAGATTCTCTAACATCCAGACCTAATGGCCCTAATGAAAGGAAGATCAAAAGCTTAAGGAATCTCACCACCGTGGTGTTCGATCAAAGTCCAACTTTCATTCTGAAAGAAGCTTTCCTAGTGGTAGGAGAGATGATGATACCAGGTTCTGACAAAGTTCCGAGCTCCAAAGAAGTTCTAGCAAAGCTTCGGTGATACTTCCTCGAGCTATGATGAGCTCTCCTTTAGCGCAGGAGAGAAGACACCTCGCTCCTTCAGTAACCAAGTTTCTCTTCAAGAAGGACTCCTCACACACTTAAATGAAGTGGTGGAGGAAGAGGAAGAGGAAGAGAAGAAGAAATCTTGGTGGAAGAAGAAAAGGAAGAAGAAAAAGTAGGGGCTCTTGGAAGCAAACCCCTTCTCTCAGGCTTCCCTAGTGTTCTCCACGCCAAAGTCTACAAGAAATCCTTTCAACACCAAGGAAGAGGACCACTATAGCTTTCACCACCTGGAGAAGAAGAACTCCCCAAGAAGAAGCCATAGCCATAATGGAGGAGAATTGGGGGGAAGACTTAGTNAAGAAATCCTTTCAACACCAAGGAAGAGGACCACTATAGCTTTCACCACCTGGAGAAGAAGAACTCCCCAAGGAGAAGCCATAGCCATAATGGAGGAGAATTAGGGAGAAGACTTAGCTACCTTCTCTCTTCCATAGGCTTGCATGTAGCCCCCTTCCTCCAAGCCTCCTAAGTGTCCAAAAAGTGGAAACATGGCCACTCCAACTTTTTCCCCATCGATTATTCCCTAAGTATCCCCTTAAAAATGCTCTTTAGCTGCTTGAAAGGTGATTCCTGACGAGGTTTGATGGAGATGCCAAGGAGAAAAGGGGAACAAAAATTTGACCTGGCATTGGGTGCATGGAGCCTACTTTCCAGGGGCTTGGGAAAGGCTGCATAAAAGGGGTTTTGGGTGTCTAGGCCCCCAGTAGGCTAGCGCCTACGTATTGGGCTCTCGGTTTGGAGGCTTCAGAGGGCAATCCTGACACCTAGGCGCCAGGAGGCTGGAGCCTACTTGTTAAGATCTTGAGTTTTGAGCTCCTTAGAGGTTGTTTTAGGCATCGGGGCTGGCGCCTAGGCGCCAGTCTGACCCTGAAAACTCCATTTTCATAAAAAAAAACGTTCAGTAGAGGATTTTCTTGATTTGAAAACCATGGGGGACCAAATAAAACTGAAATATGGTCCCATGACTCAAAAAATGAGAATTTTTACTGACCTTTTTTCAAGGAGATTCGTTGCTGACGATCGCCCCAAACCACAACATAGTTACGACGTTCTAAACTCTAATCTTCCCGAAAATGCCTACGGGAAGTTTCGATGAGCTCCTTTGACCACGGGAGACTTCATATGGATATAACATGTTCTTTAAACGTCGGAAGGGATGTCGAATACGTTTCATATCCTGAGTAAGCTTGTTCAACCGTTAATTCTTCCGGGTAAGGTCGAATCATCGCAGTCCCTAGTTTCATGCCCTGAATACTTACCATAATGTCTCAAATGGGTGTCTTAAGTTGCGATATGTTGCAAGTGAGCAGATAATCGTCTCGAGCTAGTCAAGTGGACACCCTACACACGTGACATAAAAAACTAATGTCATAAAAGACCCCCAACAAGTGTGATGTGCCATTAAGACAGTGCATTTTTTGGAAGTAGCTCAATATTTTATTGAGCCAAGGTCGTAGTGGCATGACCCGAAGGGTGGTCCATAGGTCGTAGAGGCATGACCACAAAGGTAGGTCCAGTAACCATAGAGGCATGACCTAAAAAGCGGATCCAGAGGCCATATAAGCATAACCCGGGGTGGACGAAGTGAAAAGCTTCAAATAACCGAAACAATAAGAAGAAATGTTGAGGCACTTATATTCTGCCTTAAGGGGTACGTGAGACAGGAAGGTTAGATTATCTCATATTATCTGAGTCATCTGATATGTCTCATCGTAAGAAACTAACCAAACATCAGTTGTGGTTCCCGTCAAAGCGAAACACCCATATTTTAGTCAGAAGGCTGAGAAGCCCGATGAATTTTGACTAAAATCGTGACTAGTCCAGTGACTAAATAATATAACTAGTGGAGAAGGACCGGTTATCTCTTGTGACTCTGGTCATCTATTTACAGGTTGAGGGGGAATGTTGAAGGACTCACATCCAACTTGAATGTTGCAGGAAGTAATCGTATCAGGAGGGAAAATGCTAAATCCGATCTTGAAATCTGACCAAGGTATAAGGCCCATAAAACCTTAGATACCTGCTACAATAAGGCAAAATGCCAAAGAGGCATATATTTGACCTTAAGGGGTACAAAAGATAAGAAGGTTGGATTACCTCCTATAATCCAAGTCATCTGATATGTCTCCTCGTAAGAAACCGACCAAGCATGAGCTATGGTTCCCATTGAGTGAAGTACCCATCACAACAACCAGGTGGCCAGAAAGACCAGAGTGTTCTGATTGAAGTGGAAACTAAGGACTTTAATAGTGTAGTTAATCGAGAAGGCTTAATTATCTCATATGATTCAAGTCATCTATCGTGCTCTCATAAATGAACCAACTAGAACGTCATATGGTCCGGAAGGCACCAAAATAGGTGGTGTTAAAGCCAAAGATGTCAACTGGTGAGTTGTTCTCGTGACAGAGCCAACCAAAAGGGCCATAAAGCTCGAGAAACATCGAACGCTAGATGAACAAAGCAGTATAGAAAACTGAGACACATTGGTAAGAACAAGCTAGGCAATTCTTATCGCATAACATCATAGTATTGTCGAATATTAAGATATTGTGACTAGCACAGATTAGTTAGATGTCTAAGGTGGTCCAACTAATAGGCATGTTTTTGGACAGGGTGATGAGATTCAACAAAGTCAAAAAATGGGGGAAGAGACGAATAACCCTCAACATGAGGGGTGCTTCTTTGTACACCAACAAGAAGACTCCCGTTGGGAATTTTTCGGGGGCATGAAGATATCCCGCGTATGAATGGATTAGCTAAGCAAATAAAAGGCTTGAATTGATGTGACATACCATTTAACGTGGTGAACAGAGTTAGCGGAGTCGACCAAAATACTGAAGAAGTATTAAAAGAGTTTGATGTCTGAGACGGTCCAATCTCAGGGTGCTTTTATAAAATTTAGTGCAACAACCTCACTGCAGGTTTCCTCAAGAATGAGTAGAACATTTCTCATCCGATCGGGTATCGAAAACCCTATTAGGCGTGGATCAGTTATGTGAGTGAGCGTTCTAACTGATACAACATATCTACTGGCAAAGCAGTGGAGTACCCAAGTCAGTCATAATCGCTGAAATGGGTTGGGTGGCTTGAGTGGCCCGTCCCATGGAGGAATTTAACAAGAAGGTAACTCCTGTTGGTATCATAGGGTAATCGAACCCGGGGGTGGGATGAACACACCGGTTCATCTTTGAAGTGCTTCTGCTAGCTTTGACGAAGTGACCCTCATCGGGGATTCCTCTAAGGCTAATAGGGTAGTCCTTGTTCGCGGGAGATTTGGACAGTCCAACCTGTAGAAGGGACTTTTGTCACACACCTAACAAGGTGACCCCACTAGGGATTTATTTCGGGTATGAAGGTATCCCGCTTAAGAATGGACCAGCTAGGCAAATTGAATGTCGCGCCAATTAAACATGAGAAGTTGATAGTGCGACCGCAAAGGTCTCTGTTAGCACGATCTCGTTGCTGGTTTCTGGAGGGAGTAAGGCATTCGGCTTTGGAATTGTATGTGGCCACCAAGAAAATTGGGTATGAGAAATTGCGATGCAGAGAAAGACGAGCAAAAAAGGAGCGGTGGAGAGATGAATATTTCGATTAGGAGGGGAATGATAGGAAAACAGTCCCTTGAGTAAGTTAAGGGAGATGCCCCATTTACTTGGAATAGAAGCGCGAACACTTAATTGGCATGAGAGTGTGAGCAAATAACTTAATATTAATTAAATTTAATTAAATCTAATTAATAACATTATTTATTTTTAATACTTTTTTTTAAGGCCAACCGGAAATTCAATTTTTGTTTAGGAAAGGGGACCAAAAGCCAACTCAATTATGTGGATCTATCAAGGGAACAGTACTTGCCATTAAACATTGTTTAACTATAGTATGAGTCGGCCTATATTAGTTCAAACAATTGAATTTGATAGCATTCATTAGTGCACGATCTAAATTATAAACTACATTAGGCACATTGGTGGTCAGATTTGTTTTAAACTCATTAACTTAAGCTTTTATGTGTAGGCCATGTCAAGCCAATTCGTGTATGGCTCGAAATCCACTCAAAAAATATCGTTCCGAAGTTTTAGCTTATAGCTTGGCTTATTTATTTCGATACAATCTCAATCAGAGATAAAATTCAAATCAACTTTCAAGCGATTAACAATCTCCAAGCTAAATTCATAGCTCTCCACTCAATTCAATTCCTATGCATTTACATACCTATCATCTAAAATTCAATTTTTGCATACATGCCACTTATCTACACATGAAAACCTGCATTTCACTTTTTTAAAATTTAAAATCATGAAATTTTTTATGTGATATGAAAATTAAGGGCAATATAAATGTAAAATGCCAACTTTAGGTATTACATATGTGAATACATAGGAACTGAATGGTATGCATGTAATTTATGAGTTTTGTAGTATCTGTGCGAATCTGACATTATCTTCTTCCTTTTCAACAGTTCTCCTACTGGGGAGCAGGGTAGCACAATCAGCAGCTTCCATCTCCGAATCTGAAGAAGCTCGTGCATGGCTCATACTTGCCTGGGTCAGCACAGTAGCCGGAAACCTCTCCCTCCTCGGCTCCGCCGCTAATCTTATTGTCTGCGAGCAGGCTCGGAGGGCTCAGTTTTATGGCTATAATCTCTCCTTTCTCAGCCATTTAAAATTTGGACTCCCTTCCACCATTATCATTACTGCCATCGGCTTGCCTCTCATAAGAACTTACTGATCATTCTGCTATTCAATTCACTTAAAATAAAACATTTATTTACAAATTTACCCAGTTTGGTGTTTTATTTGACGTTTTAGTCTGATTTTAAGTTTATTTAATGAATTAGAGACCCTTTAGCAGCATTCAAATTTGTAGAATTGGCACTTGTAATTTTCTCACCCTGGCTTTTGATTTATGTACCATTGATTTTCTGCTATAAGTGCTTGTTTGTATTGTTGTATACGGCTAATGTTTGATGTGATCAATGTGGTAACTCATTTCAATCTGTGAGACAAGGGGTTTATGTAATCATCAAACTATAGTAGATTTTTACAACCAGGCAATGACTCATGATTTTTTTCTCTTTATGGGATTTTCCACGTAAAAACTTTTAGTGTCATCACTAGTTGTTCTCTTTCACTTTAATGTGTATTGAATCCTCGAATTTTCTAGCTCGCATCACTTGTGATATAAATGTAAAAAAAGTAATTCAAGCGATAGATATGCAAATACATATAAATTATATGGTATAAATATATAAACGCCCGATAAAATTTAAAAAAAAAACAGGGCACGAACAATTTTTCTCTTCTACGTCACTATCAATTGCTCCTATGTTGATAATTTATAAGTTAAATGCTCTTATCAGAAAATGTTAATGCCAGCTAGCTTGCACCAACTTCTATCCACAACACTACTGATNGGACTTACTGATCATTCTGCTATTCAATTCACTTAAAATAAAACATTTATTTACAAATTTACCCAGTTTGGTTTTTTATTTGATGTTTTAGTCTGATTTTAAGTTTATTTAATGAATTAGAGACCCTTTAGCATTGTAGAATTGGCACTTGTAATTTACTCACCCTCGCTTTTGGTTTATGTACAATTGGTTTTCTGGTAAAAGTGCTTGTTTGTATTATTATATATGGCGAATGTTTGATGTGATCAATGTGGTAACCCATTTCAATCTGTGGGATAAGGGGTTTCTGTAATCATCAACCTATAATAGATTTTTACAACCAGGCAAGAACTCATGATTTTTTCTCTTTATGGGGTTTTCCACGTAAAAACTTTTGGTGTATTACTAGTTGTTCTCTTTCACTTTAATGTGTATTAAATTCTCATGCAACGCTAAAACGATAATTCTTTACTCTACCATCTTGAATTTTCTAGCTCGCATCAATTGTGATATAAACGTAAAAAAAGTAATTCAAGTGATAGATATGTAAATACGTAGAAATATGTGGTATATATATATATAAACGCCCCATAAAATTAAAAAAAAAAAAAAAAACAGGGCACGAAAGATTTTTCTCTTCTACGTCACTATCAATTGCTCCTATGTTGATAATTTATAAGTTAAATGCTCTTATCAGAACATGTTAATGCCTGCTAGCTTGCGCCAACTTCTATCCACAACACTACTGACTGTCTGGGGCAAATGGTCAAACACATAAGCGACAAAAAAGAGCGGGTCTGCTACCTACCTCCACAAAGCTGATCAATCCCCTTCCGCTGGACGCGTAGCGCCCGCACTAACTAAAAGCGAACATTCCAGCTTCTAAGAACAGCTTATAAATGGCTCCGGAGTACCCATTCTGTCATCAAATCAC
>JXCR01100716.1:54874-80696 GCA_002079205.1 Phalaenopsis hybrid cultivar | reverse complement strand
TATACCATATGGAATGACATACCAACAGAAGAGGAAATTTATATATGAAGCTAAGACTTATTTTTGGGATGACCCCTTTTTATATAAACAAGGCAAGGATTTGATTATTCGAAGATACGTGCCTTTAGAAGAAACTTATGAAATTATCCAAAATTGTCATAATTCTGATTTTGGGGGATATTTTGGTGTTGAGAAAAAAAATATATAAAATTTTACAATCTGGATTTTATTGACCTTCTATTTTTTAGAGATGGTAATGCTTATATCAAAACTTTTGATGGATGTCAATGTGTAGGCAATATTTCTAGAAGAAATGAGATGCCCCTCAATTATTTGTTGGAAGTTGAAATATTTGATATTTGGGGATTAAATTTCATGGGACCATTTATGCCATCTTTTGGGAATTTATATATATTGTTAGCAGTGCACTATGTATCCAAATGGATAGAAGCTGTTGATTTACCTTGATGTGATGCTCTTAGTGTTGCAAAGTTTTTGAAAACAAATGCCAAGGGTTATCATAACTAATGGAGGAAGTCATTTTAGAAATTCCATAATGGAGAAATTGTTAAGGAAATATCATATAAACCATAAGATTATTGTTGTTATCATCCTCAAACAAGTGGTTTGGTTAATTATCCAATCATGAAATCAAAAAAATTATGGAAAAATCTGTAAATCCAATAAAAATGGATTGGTCAGTCAAACTTGACTATGCTTTGTGGGCTTATAGAACTGCATATAGAACTCCTATAAGAATGTCTCCATTAGGCTAATATTTGGGAAAACTTGTCATTTACCAGTTGAACTTGAGCATAAAGCATATTGGGTGATTAAAGAGTTCAATTATAATTTGAAAGATGCTGGTGAGAAAAGATTATTACAATTAAATGAGCTTGAAGAAATAAGGAATGAGTCTTATGAAAGTGTTAAGATTTACAAAGAAAATATGAAGATGTGGCATGATCAAAGGATTCTTACTAAAAATTTGTAGTCAGGGCAACACGTTTTGCTATATAATGCAAGGTTAAGATTATTTTTAGGCAAACATAAGTCCATGTGGATAGACACATTTGTTGTGATGAAAGTTTATTCTTATGGAGCTGTGGATGTGAAAGATGCTAAAACTGAAAAAATATTTAAAGTGAATTATCATAGAGTGAAATCCTATTTTTTAGGGGATCAAGTTAAATTTAACGATCAAATGATGTTGGGTCAACCAGAATAAGCACTGATTATGTCAGGTTGACGATGTAAAACCAAGTGCTCTGTGGGAGACAACCCATAGTTATAAGTGTGCTTTTGTTTTGAATGTTTTTTATGTGTGATAAAGAAAATCTGAGATAGTATTTTTGAGACTATTTGTGTTAATAATGATTTTAAGACTTTATTAAGTGACTTAGACATGTTAAAATGAGTATTTGGACATTAAGTTGTCCGGTGCTAAAGCAAGTACTGTCACTTAAGCGCCAATATTCAGCGCTTAAGCGCAAGCGTTAAAAATCATGTGCAAATATGCAATTTCTAGAAGTTTTAACCACCAATTGGTGAACTTAAATGTGTCATGGCAGTTATAGGACGTGCCTAGAAGTTATTAGAAGGATTTAGGCTTAGAAATAGAAGGGTTTTGTGATGGAATTTCACCCCATAATCATTTTTATCCCTAAATTCTAAGAGAAAGAGAGATTTGGAGAAATGTCTTCATGGGAGATGGATTTGAAGAAAAAAGAAGAGGCCAAGAGGAAGAAATTTATTAGTTAAAGTGCACTAGAGATGTATAACAGTTTCTTAGCCATTAGTATCAAAGTAATAGCGGAAAAGATTAACAAAATTGAGGTAAAGGTAATTGAAGTTAATACACATCTAGAACATATTGGATGACAATTAAAAATGCAATATAACCATACTAGTTATATAGAGGAAGTGAATAAGGCGATGTATCTTAAGCAAAAATAGATTGTAGAAGATTATGTCAGAGCTTGTCACCACCGTTCATTTTATCAACTCTATATTCCAAATGCACAAGGAGAGACTAACGAGAGACAGGAATTTATTCCAAGAAATGAAGAATGGAATTAAGTTTTATGCTAATATTTTCTTGTTAAGAGTTGTTTTATGTATTAATGTTAAGTCTTATTTTTAGTGTTTATGTGATTATGTGTTTTATTGTGTAAGTTTGTTTAGTGTTTGTATTTTGAAAAATTTTCTCATCCGAGACTCTTTGGAATGAGAATTATGTGTTGAATGTTGTTTGTAATAATTTGTGAATGAATATAAGTGTTTGTTTGTGAAAATTTTGTGTTATTTTAGTCTCAAATTGAATTAGTTATATTGGAGAATTTTGAGAGAGATGAGAGTTAAAGGAGAGGAAAATGGTCATTTAAGTGTTATAAGACCATTTACGGGTGGTTTACTTAAGTTAATAGTGTATTTTACTTAAGTTCAAAAATATCAAAAATTTTGCACTGGCGCCTAAGCGCCACAACCCCGCGCTTAAGCACAAGGCAACCCGAGAGGCAGGCGCCTGAGTGCCACATATCCGTGCTTAAGCTTCGGTTCACGAAAACTGGTTCGCAAACTGTTAAAAGTGAAAATTAACCTAAAAAAACACCATTTTCGCTCTTGCCATCATCTTCTTCCTTTCGAGTTCTCAGTTTTGAGTTTAGGGCAAACCTTATTTAGAAGATTTCTTGGTGGATTCGAGCCAAATTTGCTAGATTTGGATTTTGTTTAGTATGATCTTAGCTTCTATGTAGAAATTTTGGATTTTCACCATGTATTTTGAACACATTGTGGAGGTACCTGAAATTTACTATTCATGGTGAAAAACTTCAGAAAATCTATAGAAATTACATAGAAAGTGTAGTTTAAGCTTTTAGGAGTTAAGTTTTGTAGATTAGACTTGATCTTTGAAATTATTGTGGAATTTTGTCAAATTTGTAGAATGGCCCCAACAATGAAAAGGAGTAAAGGAAAGAGCCACTTTAATTCGAGCAAGTTTGTTGGTTTGAAAGCTCAGGACAGATATAGTGACGCTCTATAGTCATGAAAATTGATTCCTGAGAGGTGTTTAAAAATTCAGGCTGTTCCGTGGAGGATTTGATTGTTCGTCGATAATGAGAACAATTCTATTATTTTTTTTATGTGGCTGTGATTTCTGTAGTGTAGGAGTTCTATGTAAACCTCCCTAAGGCGGAAAAGGATCGAGTCATGGTCAGAGGCAAATTGGTACCTTTTTCACCGGAGGTAATCAACATGTTCTACCATTTACCGCCAGATTCTCTATATTTTTATTTGAACTATAGTCTTACTGAGATGGAACTGGACAAGATTATATCAATTTTGATTGTTGGAAGGGGACTCTGGAAAATTACAAATTAGAAGAGAGTCAACTTTTCCACTTCAAAGTTAAGTGCACCATCGAAGGTGTAGCACTACTTTATTTCAGCTCGTCTATTACCAACGAATCATCTTAGTGAAATTACGAGGGAAAGAGCAACATTGAATTATTGTATCCAACAGTGCAAGTCTATCAACATTAGAGCTTTGATTTATCAAACTATCATCAATTATGTCACCGCTGCTACTACCGCTACTAGTGCTTCCTTGATCTTTTCTTTGTGTGAGCAAGCTGGTGTAAGATATGATAGTTGGGAAGAAATGTTGCTGCCTCTAAAACTGATTACAAGTGTGAATGTGAAATCATATTATGAACACTCTATTTTTGGTTGGAGAGGAGGATTTTTGAGAAGTTATGGAATGTCGATGTTTCCTGCATCCACCTCCGCTGCTTCTACATCGAGACCATCTACCTCAAGAGCATCTACTTCTAGAGGCGAGTCTATTGAAACTCAGGATCAATTGTTGCAGAGGATGATGGATAATATTAATTTTACCGCATATAAGATCCAAAATCTAGAGCATTTTGTAGATCATATTGATAGATATGTCAGAAGACATAGTGATTATGAGGAGAAATTTCACTCATCTTTGGAGAGCCTGATTAAGGGCAACAAAGGAGTGGAATTCCCTTCATATCCAAAATATCCTGATTATGAGCCTGCAACTTTTTGAGATAGCGGTGACTCTAATGATGATGATGAGGAGAAGGAATAAAATTGTTTTATGTTTATAATATGTGATATACTTTCTGGCGTGGACTTGATACATTTGAGTTTGTGCACTTGTTAGACTATTGGATGTGTTAGACTTTTTGTTTAATTGTTATTGTAATGTTTATGTTTTGCTAGTATTGTGTTTTAAATTCTAGGGTAGGCATTGTTGTTGTGTGTTGTGTAATGTGTTTTAGTTAGTTAGGAATGAACTTATTTCTATGTCTTATGAAAGTTGAAAATCTTGCTAGGTTAACTTTAAACTTTAATTTCAGAAATTTGCTACCCTGTATTTTCTTTTATCTAGTTAGTGTGTTTTTTTTTTATGTTTTTTTCTTATGTTGAGATTGTGGAGTCAAAGTTAGTATGTTTGTTTGGTTTTATGTCTATACCCACTACTTAGAAGTTTAATGAATCTATATATGTTAAAAAGTAAGAAATTTGATGAAAAATTAATTTTACTCCTGTGTTTAGTTTTGTACTTGTATAATTAGGATATAAAAATTTCTGTATTTCAATTTTTATTCATGTTTGTATATATCTGCTGCTAAACTGTTTAATCTTGTTAAAAATTTAAGTTTGAGGGGGAATGAAAAATATTTTCAAAACTTGAATTTTATTTGTTCTCAAATGAGCTACAAGTGAATTTGATTTGAAAAGAAAAATGATCATGTATATGAAGTTATATTATAGAAGTAAAATTTTGATTTATAGAAATGAGTAAGAAAATTTAGTTAAAATTTTATAGGTGACGTAAAAAAATTTGAAGTTAAAAGTTCTTAAATGTAGAAATGATAAATATTGTGTAACTATCTTTAGTAGGAGATATTGTCTTTTTGAAAAATGTGGAAGGATTAGACTTTTATTTTTGAAACTTAAGTTTCTTTTATAAAAAATAAATTTCATAAGCTATTATTATGTTTTTAGTAAACGAAAAATATCAACTCTTTGCTTTAGAAAAGGAAGAGTGGAATTCAAAATCATTAAAGGTCTATCTAGATATAGTAATCCTTGCTGATAAAATAAAAAAAAAAGAAAGAGAAAGAAAAAGNATCTTTAGTAGGAGATATTGTCTTTTTGAAAAATGTGGAAGGATTAGACTTTTATTTTTGAAACTTAAGTTTATTTTATAAAAAATAAATTTCATAAGCTATTATTATGTTTTTAAGTAAACGAAAAATATCAACTCTTTGCTTTAGAAAAGGAAGAGTGGAATTCAAAATTATTAAAGGTCTATCTAGATATAGTAATCCTTGCTGATAAAATAAAAAAAAAGAAAGAGAAAGAAAAAAAAAAAAAAGAAAAGAAAGGAAAAGTTGAAAAAGGGAGGAGAAGCTTGAGGATTAGTGCCTAATCAAAAAATGGTTCCACATCTTATATTTTTAAAGTATAAGACTTGAGAAACTCTTAAGCTTAAAGATATAATATACTAAGTAAATTTATACTTAATAAAATTTTTTAAGTGAAGGAAATAAAATGCCTAATTTCTATATTTGGAAAATCTACAAGTATTTCTAAATTAGATAGGAACTCATATTTTTCATACTTCTTCACTTTAAGGATTTCTAAACTTTAAGTTGGTCTAATTCNATATTTAGAAAATCTACAAGTATTTCTGAATTAGATAGGAACTCATATTTTTCATACTTCTTCACTTTAAGGATTTCTAAACTTTAAGTTTNTTGTCCCCTAAACCCAATAGCCCTAGGCTAAGGTTTAGATAAGAACAATACATAGAGGACCCAAATGGGGTTTCCATTATTCCATAGCTCATATATTGTGGTTAGGTCCCAATTCTACCAANCTAAACCCAATAGCCCTAGGCTAAGGTTTAGATAAGAACAATACATAGAGGACCCAAATGGGGTTTCCATTAGTCCGTAGCTCATATATTGTGGTTAGGTCCCAATTCTACCAGAAACATCCAACTTGGCCTTTTGACCCCCAAATCCACCCAAATTACCTAAATACCCCTTAGAGCCCTAAATTTGGCCAAAATTTCCAAATTCACCCAAAATACCCAAAATTATTTAAAAATCATTTCAAACCATTTGAAAATACCCAAATTACCCAAAACTACCAAAAAATGCCAAATTTAACAAAATACCCCCAAATTGCCAAAATTACAAAAATGCCCTTGGCACCCCAAACTTTCCCAAAACCTCCAAAATCACCCCAAATGTCTCTAAAACCCATTGGGACCCCTCAATTGGACCCAATTTGACCAATTTGATCATTTTGACCAAAACCGACAAATTGTCTTTAAAGGCCCAACTTACCTCAAATGTCCATCAATTTGGTCCCAATTTTCCCCAATTTCAATCCTAAACTNCAAAAATGCCCTTGGCACCCCAAACTTTCCCAAAACCTCCAAAATCACCCCAAATGTCTCTAAAACCCATTGTGACCCCTCAATTGGACCCAATTTGACCAATTTGATCATTTTGACCAAAACCGACAAATTGCCTTTAAAGGCCCAACTTCCCCAAATTTACATCAAATGTCCATCAATTTGGTCCCAATTTTCCCCAATTTCAATCCTAAACACAAATTAACCTTCCATATGACCAATTTGAACCAAATACAAGCTCAATTAGCCAATGCTTTGAGCCCAATTTTGATCTAAGTTAAACCCCCAATTTTGGTTACATGACTTAATCTCACCAAATTGAACCCCATAGCCTACTCAATTTGCCACAATTTATGTTGAAAACCCTTCATAACATTCCTAAACATCAATCTTGACCTTCAATTGGCCTTGGTTAGGCCTCATTTTCATTTAATTTTGACCTACGTCCAAAATCCCCAAATTTGCCCCAAATTAGCNAAACATCAATCTTGACCTTCAATTGGCCTTGGTTAGGCCTCATTTTCATTTAATTTTGACCTACGTCCAAAACCCCCAAATTAGTCATATCTCCAAATTTCACCAAATTGAATGCCCTAACCCCAAAATTAGCACTCAATTTATGTTGAAAACTCTTCATAATTTTATTATTGACCATTTTAAACAATAAATTTGGACTTAGCCTAAGCTTAGTTCAATCTATACCCAAGTCTAGCCCAACATGCCCAAAGTGACCAGAATTCCAAAATCCTTCAAATTGAACCCCCAATTGAACTAAAAATCATTTCAATCCTTCACCAAAAATCTTAATTACAATTATCTACATCAAATTTATCAATCATTTAGGCCAAGTGACATGGCTAGCCTAACCTAAACTCAACATCTAGCCATTTTGACCCACATGAACCCATGCACCAAAGGCCTAGCCACCAACTTTATGTCTTCACAGCCCCTAAGCTCCTCCTAAGGACCAGGCTAAACCACCCTAAATCCTCCAAAGCATGCTATGGACCAATGAATCCCAAAATTAAGGGATTCATTCCCTTTTTTAGGCCTTAACCACAAAATCTTCTCCATCATTGATTAACCATAGGGAGTTAACCATCATTAGCCACCCTTGACCTCCTGAGCCAGGAGGTGACCACTCCCTGGCCGGCTGGCCATCTTGGTGGCCAAAAAATGACCAAACCTTGAGCCACCACCCACAAATTCAACCCAATTCAAACCTAGAGGCAAAATCAGCCTAACTACTTATTAGGGCTTCTCTGCCCTCCACATAAGGAATATTTTCCACCCCCAAATTGGCCCTGGCAGCCAACCTTNCTTGAGCCACCACCCACAAATTCAACCCAATTCAAACCTAGAGGCAAAATCAGCCTAACTACTTATTAGGGCATCTCTGCCCTCCACATAAGGAATATTTTCCACCCCCAAATTGGCCCTGGCAGCCAACCTTGGCCATTTTATTTAAAGCTCACCTCCATGGCCAATAGGGGAGAGCTGAAATTTTTCTAAGGAAACTCTGTCAAATTTATTCCAGAGACTCCCTAGGACCTCCTCAGTTCAAGCCCACCATTTTCCCCCTCTAGTTCCCTCTGTGAGAGTTCAATTTTGAGCTCAAAGTTTCAGTCGAAACCAGGACATATTTCCTCACAGCTCTACATTGAACCAAGTCTCAATTAATTGTGCACACACCATCCCTACAGTGAGAGGAGTTGATCCCCCACAAATGCCCCCTCTCAAATAGCCTCTAGTATATACTTCAATCAACACCTGAAATCGAACTTGATCGAATTCATACCTAGACCATTCACCAAGGCTTCAGACTTCATCTGGTGGTTTTTTGAGACAAATCAAAGCTACCACAACCATCTGATTGAGGCCTCCCCTCTCAGAAAAAGGTATTGAACTCCAACCCTAAACCAAGCTTGTTTCAACCCTCCATACATATTTATTGTATTTCATACTGTATAATCCATATAGATAGGTTTTTCTTCAGTAGATAAAGCTCTAGAAACAAACCCCATGAGATTTGGTCAATTCTAGAGGGAGATCTTAAGGTTTTAGTGTGGACGATTCTCGGGTTAGCCTACTTGGGGACGATGACGGGGAGCCATCCGATCGCGCGTTTATCTCGTCAATGGACGAGATCTAGCTGGATGAACTTTTGATGCATAAACTGTGGACCGCATGGCATGCTAAGGTGGAAATCACAGCAAATGGGAGTGCGCCACGTCATTATTTGGAGCTGCCTAGGATCCAGTCAGTGTCGCATGTTTAAAAAGAAAAATAGGGTATTTTATTATTTATTTAAATGATTGACTTTCAAAAAAATCATAATTTGGTGTAGAAAAATCACAAAATAAAATAAAAATATCCTAGTGCTCAGAGAACAGAGGAGAACAACGTGAAAATATTTTGAAATTTATTTGATGAATATTTTGTTTTTAATCAAATAAATATTATTTTGAGTATTTTAACTCTCCATGCATGTAGACATTTCACCGTGGCTTGATATTTTGGCATGTTGTTGCCTCTGTCATGAGGGATATTCTCTATTCTTTTCCAAAGTTAAGGAAGACCTCTAGACATAAATCCATATTTTTCAAGTTTGTGTTTATTATTTGCATAAATTAATCATAATAATTTGCATATTGCTTAGAAAAATCCAAGAAATTTTTGGAAGGTATATTGTGATCAGAGAACCCTTTGGAAAATATTTCATGAGCTAAGTCATTAAGAACATACCTAATTTGCACAAAACCCAAAAACACAAGGAAAACTATTTTTGGAAAAATAAACATCTAAATGATTTGATTTTAAATCTCCACTGTAATTTGAAGTTCAGAGAACTCCCCAAAAAAAATTCAAAATATTTAGAGCTCAATTGATAACTCAAATTGATTTTTAATAATTAAAATATAACTAAAAAATCATAAAAATTGGTTTTGGGAGTTCTCTATGATCAAAAGAATTTTCTAAAGATAAAATTGTAAATAAAATAAAAACTTTATTTTTAAGCCTATTTTAAATATTTAAACAATTAAAAAATTAATAAAAATCACAAAATTAGTAAAATTCGTAGAAATGTTCTAAATTGTTTCCTAAGCACTTAGGGGTAATTGGAAAATTTTTCCTAATTTTCTAAGTGAATATATCGAATTTTAAAGATTGAAATAATTTTTAAGGGCTAAAAAATGAATTTTTCTTAATCTTTCACTTAAAAAATTCTAATAATTCAAAGAAAAATTAAAAAAAAACTAAAATTTATTTCTTTGGGTTTCTTGACCTTAGAGAGATTTAATAAAAATATAAAACTTAATTTTCCACATTTAAAATATTTTGTAATTAATTAATGCTCCATAACATAAAATAGTTTTAATAATTCAAATAGAATTCAAAAAATCATTAAATTTGGTCCAAGTGGTTCTCTGGTTTAAGTTACCTCCAGTAAAAAATCCTATTCTTGCATATAAATAATTATATAATTTAAATTTAAATTTAAAAATCACATTTTCTCTTTTGATGTCTTAATTGACCCATGAGTGAGGTGAGATAAAAATTCCAAAGTCATTTGAATTAAATTTGATAAATTATGAAGTGATAGAGTATTAGAGGCAAAAGTGTAATTTTGAAAATTTAGCCTTAATTAACATTTAGGCTTAATTCAAGATAGGGAAATGGGTAATCTTTGATCCTAATTAACATATTTGGATGACTGTAATACAAAGGATTAATTGGTAGAAACCAATCTCATTTTTCCTAATTGAAAGACAAATTTGTATATTCCTAAGTTATCAAAATTTGGAAGTCTACCAAATCGAATGATCCTAGACTGAGGGGTATGGTTTTGGGTGTTAATAACTCATTAATTTAATACCCCCATTTTAATGTTCAGATAACATTCAAATGTTTTGATAATGAATTATTACCACTTAAAATTCAAATTTCTTTAAAAAAAATGACTAAGACATCCATCAGGATCTTAAGGGTTTGGTGGTGACTTAAGCTAAATCAAATTTGGTTAAATGAAGATTAGAAAAGTGAATAAAAATTAAACACCTTAGAAGCACCACAAGCCAAGTTAAAACTAAAATTGGCTAAGTGTTTTAATAACACTAACTTGTCCCTTAAAGGATCTCCACCTACATAATTCTCAAATTGAATGATAAATGATAATCCCTACTCTTAGGGATAATTGAAACATTGATGTTCACTGAACACTAGAAATATTTATAGGATGAATTATTAAGCAACATAATAAGTTTAAATGAGCTCAACTTTCACCAGGCAGTGAGGGGAAAGCATGGATNTGATAATCACCCTACTCTTAGGGATAATTGAAACATCGATGTTCACTGAACACTAGAAATATTTATAGGATGAATTATTAAGCAACGTAATAAGTTTAAATGAGCTCGACTTTCACCAGGCAGTGAGGGGAAAGCATGGACCTGCTTTTTCTCCTTACTTGTTGAATACCTCAGAGGTCTACTAAACTCACTAAGGCTTGCTTAATAAAATCATCCATTATCAAACCAATAAGGACTCACCAAGATATAATCTAGGAACCTTATTTTCCCGCTTTACATAAAATGCCTTTACATGCATTTTTTTAGTTTCAGTTGGAGATGGCGGGAAGACCATCCAGTTATGTTTTTATTGTGATTTGCATTTTTGGTTTCCCGTACTTTACTTTTTACCACATTACTATACTCACTCACCTGCATGTATAACTAAAATACAAACTTGCATGCTAAACAATGATGTCACCCTGCATGAAAACTAAAACTGCTAGGATAGCCACAAAATCAAAACAAAAACCAAAATTAAAATCAAAAAGATTAAATTCACCGCCACAACATTCAAAATATAAGATAACTCAAAATTTAATCACAAACATCACAAAAACAACAACTACAACAAAATTAAGATGTCTCTATTGGATGATCGGGAACCCCTCGGAGATGGTAACCTACAGTTGCTAACGAGGCTTCCCACAATCTAGATGAAAGTATGGAACTCATTAAGTTGAGTTTAGTATCTTCATTTTAACTAAGTGAATCCAATAGAAAATAGTGGTACCGGAATGAGGGAACCGTAGGATCCTAACCGGTGTCGCTCTAATTAACTTTAACATGCCCAATAATATTTAAAGAGCAACAACCATAGGGTCATCTGATTTGACATCATAACCTGACACACTAGAAAACTTAAACTCGCCACGACGTGGAGCTTGGAGCTAGCATGGTGAGCAGCATGACCATCTTCAACAACAAAACCTGTCTTCCCCAGCTAAACCAACTTCCTTCCTTAGAATTAAACAACAAATCCATAAGACTTCAATGTAGTTTGATTATGCAATGTAAATCCTCTCCTTATCTTTAGGCCTTTGTATAGCTGTGCTGTACAATCTAAGCCCTAACTCGTCTTAGGATTCCAAGGTTGTCGGTCATCATGACCTAAACCCTCACATCTTCCAGACTATTTGTATGATCGTTTCACACAAATGTAAGCCCTGAAATAATAAAATTTGCAGGATGAAACACTTAAATATTTCTTTTCAAAATTGAAGCCAAACAATAGGATAGCTTGGGATGTCACCAAGGTTCTCCCCTGAATCTGTGACATCCCTTAGTTATTCCTCCTTTAGATTCTACAACCCAATGCTCCAAATTTGAATTATTCCCCTTTCACACATCTTTGTCCAATTTCATTAAAAAGTCCAATCCTTTTGAANACATCCCCTAGTTATTCCTCCTTTAGATTCTACAACCCAATGCTCCAAATTTGAATTATTCCCCTTTCACACCTCTTTGTCCAATTTCATTAAAAAGTCCAATCCTTTTGAACCCTTTGAAGATAATATTTCCTGATTTTTATCGAGAGTTTTCTTAGGTGACTTCAGTTATCTAAGATGCNGAAGATAATATTTCCTGATTTTTATCGAGAGTTTTCTTAGGTGACTTCAGTTATCTAAGATGTAATTAACTACAAGGGCTTGCCCTTATATGAAGCTTGTCCGAACCCATCTTAAAATAAATCCTATTTAATTTTTCATATTAAATAGGGGAAATTATCGGGAAATAAAATCATTTCGCAGACCAAAAGGATGTCATATATTTCTTAGTTTATTTGATCGAGCCTCATCCTCAAGTCATGTATTTATCATTCGGGATAGATACATGATTTGAGGTATAATGCTCTTTCANATCATTTCGCAGACCAAAAGGATGTCATATATTTCTTAGTTTATTTGATCGAGCCTCATCCTCAAGTCATGTGTTTATCATTCGGGATAGATACATGATTTGAGGTATAATGCTCTTTCTTTTAAACTATGAAAAATATGAGGTCAGTTTGATTTCAAATTTTTCTAAAACTATATATATATATATATATATATATATATATATATGTAAATTAAAACATCATTCCTAAGCAGGTGACGAGATTTTGATTTCGGTGACGGACAGCTTCCAACAGGCAACTCCTCCAACCAAAACAGTGCCGACANCTTCCTAAGCAGGTGACGAGATTTTGATTTCGGTGACGGACAGCTTCCAACAGGCAACTCCTCCAACCAAAATAGTGCCGACAAGATTTAAAGGAACTTCAAGAGTTTGGTGGAGGATTTGAGATAAGTTTTTATCTTTGTTTGAAATTATTTTTGGTTTTACTCAAGACTTCTTGTTGGTTTGACAATGATTTCTACTTTTAAACTAAAGTGTGGTTTTGTTTTCTTCATGGATTCTGAGTAATTTTCTTTATATTTCTCCTTAAAATGATAAGTAATTAAAGTGTTGGATGGAAGTTGTGGAGAGTATTAATCTTTAATGTTGGAAAAAGTTGTGATGATTCTATTCCATGCACTTAATTTACTTCTTGATCTGGCCCATCTAGATGTTAAAATTTGTTGTGAGAACATGTAAGAACTGGGATGGTATTGTCTCAGTCAACAGTTGGAAAAAAATCACTTGAGATTGTATGAATGAGAATGTAGTTCATATGATTGAGTGCAAGTAAATAGGGAAATAATCTTTGAAGGGTGTAGAGGTTAGAGGACTTTAGAGTGACAGGCTAAAGCCCCCAACTTGGTTTATTATTTTAGGTTTTGATACAAGATGTTAGCCCCCAGGTGGAGGGATTCAAGGGAACTCTAGAGTGAGGGCTAGTATCTTCCTTGCCTAACCGGTCTTCAGAACTATTCAAACTTTAAATTTGTTAATGTTCTTTATAACATCTCTAGTAAGGGTAAAGAATAATATTTCTCCTATTTGGTACAACACAATTTGAATACTTCCACAACATAATTCTTATATTTATTACTGATTCATGATAAAGAAAAAGATATTTCGTATTTAGTGCTTTTCTTTTACATAAACTCAAGTTATCTTTAATAAGTTTTTATTTCATTTTCAAACATTAAAAATACCAAAAAGAGTTTAAATTTTATTCCTATGATAAAAACTATAGTTTAAGTATTTATCTTTTTAAAGTAGAAAGTTTGTTACTATAATTATCACATACTGTGAACAATACTTGTAGGTTCGATATTCGGGGCTTAATCAAGAAGTCCTATATTATTTGATAATGATGTGTATACTTGCGTAGTATCCCAATATATATTAAGTTAAAAGGTTAAATTCTTATTTTCTCCATGATCAAGTTTTTAGTATTGTTGTAAAGTAAGAAAAAATAAGTAAAAAATATAATCAAATACATTATTATACTGTTGCATATAAAGATCAGTTTTCATAAGAGTTTTAGAAAAGATTTGGAATGATTTTGGATCGATTTGGGAATTCAATTTTGTGGTATTTGGACATCTGGTCAAATTTGAGGATGTTGGGTGAGGCTTGGGTTTAGGTTAGGCTATAGTTTAGCTATGGACCAATTGATGGTTCTGTCTGATGTGGGAGATCATCATGAAATGTTCTCAATATTAATTGGGTGTCAATTTTGGGGTTTGGACATTCAATTTGGTAACGTTTGGAGACATGGCTAAATTGGAGGTTTTGGATTTTGGTTGAAATTGGGCTCGAAGTATGGGTCAATTGGGTTAAGACTTGGTTTGAATTGAGTTTGATTATGATGAATTTGAGTTTGGAGCTGAAATTAGGGGAAATTGGGATCAAATTGAGTTCCATTGAAGAGTCTAAATTGGTTTTAGGGACAAAAAGTTGAGTTGGGTATTTTTTGTGAAATTGAGGTGCCAACCACCCGATTTGAGCTATGAACCAATGGAATCTCCATTTGGGTCCTCTATGTACTGATCTTGGCTAGACCTTAGCCTAAGGCTAGTGGGTTTAGGAGACCATCTACATGAGTGTCTCAAAAGATCAAAAAGTTAACAAGTTGGGTTTAGGGTTGTGAGTGAATTGGGGTGAAAGTGAGTGATAGTGAGTGCAAGTGGGTGCAAGTAAGTGAACTAGCTCCAGACCAACATCCAAGATCAACCTTAAGGTCAAGCAGTCATATGGGGACTCTCCTTGAGCTCCCCTATAATGGTCCCACCTACTAAGTGTTAGAGGTTAGGACCAGTATATGGAACTTCAAGTTGAGCATAAAAGATTTTAGAATTTCTAATTGTGAGGGTTCCTTTTCTGGTTTTCTAAGAATAGTCAACAGGAAAGTCCTATGGCTAGACCCTAGGCTACTAAAGAGAAGAAAACTAGACCTTAACCAAAAGTGAGGTCAACAAAGAAGCAAAGACTAAAAGAGATTCTGAAGATTAATCAAATGAGATAATTACTAAGGATTCAAATTATGTTTAGTAAGAATATGAAATTTTAAATACTACTGAAAATAGTATACCTCTGATTTCATTTATTGAAAAACCTCCAGAACTTAAGTTGAAAGTTCTACCTACTTATTTGAAGTATGCATATTTGGGGAGCTTATCAACATTACCAGTTATTATATCCTCAGATTTAACTACAGAACAAGAAGAACAATTATTGCAAATATTAAAGAATCATAAAAAAGCCTTTAAATGGACATTAGTTGATATTAAATGAGTCAGTCCTTCAATTTGTATGCACCGAATTTTAATGGAAGATAGTCATAAGCCTAGGGTTGATTCTCAAAGGAGATTGAATCATATAATGAAAGATGTAGTTAAGAAAGAAATTTTAAAGTGGTTGGATGTTGGGATTATTTATTCAATTTTAGATAGTTCTTTGGTTAGTCCTATTCATTATGTTTCTAACAAAGGAGGAGTGAATGGGGTTGGAAATGAAAGGAATGAATTAATTCTAACAAGGAAAGCTACGGGATGGCGAATCTGCATTGATAATAGAAAATTAAATGTCGCAACTAGAAAAGACCATTTTCATTTATCTTTTCTGGATCAAATGTTGGATAGACAAGCAGGAAACCATTATTTTTGCTTTTTGGATGGATATTCTGGATACCACCAAATATCTATTGCTCCTGAAGATCAAGAGAAAATAATTTTTACTAATCCTTATGGAGTTTTTGCTTTTAGAAGAATTTCATTTGGATTATGTAATGCCCCTGCAGCTTTTTAGAAATGTATGATGTCAAATTTCTGTGATTTAATAGAGAGAGGAATTAAAATTTTAGTACATCTTAAAAAAACCCACTAACATAAATCAACATATTTTTAAAGTTATAGTGTTACTTAAGGACAAGTAACGTTTAAGTTTAGGGGTACGATCCACCTTAAAATTATTTATTTTCAGTGTACATTTCATGATTATTTTATGTACATTTTTTATGATATTATACTTTAAAGGAATATATTTTGCATGTTTTTGTCTTCAGGTACAAGAAATGAACTTTTGGTGAAAATGGAGCAAAAATGGTGCAATTTGGTGCCAAAATAAGCAAGGTAGAAAATTCTGACCTGACACATTTTGATATGACTTTCTTTGTTTAATTTTTTTTCATATTTATTAATTTTTTTTGAATGAAATTACACATTAAAGAAAGACTATTTTTTCGTCTATTTTGTAGGTATACCAATTTAGAGGGCAATAGAGCTGAAATGGGGTGAAACGGTGGAGCTACGCGCAAGGTGGCACTATAGTGCCTAAACTGGCACTATAGNATAGAGCTGAAATGGGGTGAAACGGTGGAGCTACGCGCAAGGTGGCACTATAGTGCCTAAACTGGCACTATAACACCATATACAACTATAAATAGGCGTTATAGTACCCCAAACGGTTTTATTTGATTCTGGGCCATTCTCGAAGCTTTTGGCAACTTTCACACCCCTTAGAGTGGTTAAATGAATCTAGACACTTGGAGTGATTTTTTAATGAAGAGATGTGTCTCTTAGAGTGAAAGGGTGTGTCTTTTGGATGGAAAGATTTGTCTCTTTGAGAAAGGAGGGGTTTTTGATTCTCTTTAAATAGAGAGGCTTGGCACCCAAGTAATTAAGGGAGTTTAGAGAAGTTTTAGGAGGAGTTTTTAGAAAGATTTTAGAGAGATTTTGGTGTGAGTATGAAGATGTAAAATTTTAGTTTATCTAGAGAGATTGGTGAGAGATTTTGAGAGATATGTGTAAGGAAAGTATGGGTGGCGCATAGATCGACAGAAGACTTTGGTGGAGAGATTTTTCATCTTTATTTCAAAGAGAAAAAACTAAGTATTATGTTCTTCATTATTTTGTAATTATTTTAAACACTTTTTAGTGGATTTTCTTTGATTCAAATGAAGTTTTATGTGGTGTTTTATCCATGCTTTATTGGTAGTTTTCCTTACTCTTTTCTATTAATATGAAGTAATGGCTTGTGTAGGAAAATTTGTTTTATGATAGAATTATTTTTACTTTCATGTGATGAGTAATATCTCCNTTCTATTAATATGAAGTAATGGCTTGTGTAGGAAAATTTGTTTTATGATAGAATTATTTTTACTTTCATGTGTATCTCCTNCATAAAGATTCAAAAGAAAATTGTCGTTCAAGCTTTTGGGTAGGAAATAGCACAAACCTTGCAAACTTGAAGTCTAATTAGGGTTGGACTTAATTAGAGTTTAAGTTGATTTAAGCCTAATCTAAGCAAGACTTAAATTTTAATTAAGTCTAATTAGGGTAAGACTTAATTAGGGTTTAAGTTGATTTAAGCCTAATATAAGTAAGGTTTAAAATTTAATTAAGTCTAATTATGGTTAGACTTGATTAAGGTTTAAGTTGACTTAAGGCTAATGTAAGTAAGCATTAAAATTTAACTAAGTCTAATTATAGACTTAATTAAGGTTTAATTTGACTTAAGCCTATAGTAAGTAAGCCTTAAGGTTTAATTAAGTCAATTAGGTTAGACTTAATTAGAGTTTAAGTTGACTTAAGCTTAATGTAAGTAAGGCTTAATTTAATTAAGTCTAATTAGGTTTGACTTAATTAAATTTTAAGTCGATTTAAGCCTAATGTAAGTAAGGCTTAAAGTTTAATTAAGTTTAATTAAGGTTAGACTTAATTAGGTTTAAGGTATACTTAAGCTTAATGGAAGTAAAGCTTAAGGTCTAATTAAGTATAATTAGGGTTAGACTTAATTAGAGTTTAATTTGGTTTTAAGCCTAATGTAAGTAAAACTTGAAGGGTTTAGATTAGGTCCAATTTGGGTTAAACCTAATCAAATTTTAAGTTGGTTTAAGCCTAATGTAAGTAAGGCTTAAGGGGTTAGATTAGGTTTAATTAGAGTTAGACCTAATTAAGGTTTAAGGTGATTTAAGCCTAATGTAAGTAAGGCTTAAGGGGTTAGATTAGGTTTGATTAAGGCGAGACCTAATCAAGGTTTAAAGTGATTTAAGCCTAATGCGAGTAAGGCTTAAGGGGTTATATTAGGTTTGATTAAGGTTAGACCTACACAAGGTTTAAGGTGATTTAAGCCTAATGTAAGTAAGGCTTAAGAGGTTAGATTAGGTCTGATTAAGGTTATACCTAATCAATGTTTAAGCTCATTTAAGCCTAACGTAAGTAAGGCTTAAGGGGTAAGAATAGGTCTAATTAGGGTTAGACCTAATCAAGTTTTAAGGTCATTTAAGCCAAATGTAAGTAAGGCTTAATGGGTTAGATTAGGTCAAATTAGGGATAGACCTAATCAAGGTTTAAGGTTTAAAATGAGCTTAGACATAAAAGTTTAGGGTATAGCCTAATTTGGTTAAGGCTTAAAGTTGAATTTAGGTCTAAGATGGGTTAGACCTAGAGATTAGGATTAGATTAACCCTAATTACCACTTCTAATTCTTTAAAGTAAAGAATTAAAAGTAAAAAAACCAGGTTTGGGGAATATTTGGGCTAAGATGTAAATTTTAAAATTGACAATTTTACGCAAAGTGTCTAAATTATAACTTTATATGATCACCTTAGATTTTCTAACCATTTTTATTTAAATTGCCAATTTTCTGATTTTTCATAATTATTTAAAAAATAATTATAGAGCTATTATAAAATTGGTAATTTTTAATTAAGGGATATTTTCTATCCCTGAAAAAATTCAGAGAATGTTTCCAAGGATGAAATAAGTAATCCATAAAAATTTTGTATTTTGTGGACTTATATTCAATTTTTAATACTTAAGATACTCAAAATAGAATTTAATTAATTAAAATTTAAATATAAATCATTTATTGTTAATTTTATTTTTGTAATTTTCTCCTCTGTCTCATGAATATAGGGGCATTTTTAGTTTATCTTTGTGATTTTTCTATGCAAAGATATGCCTTTTGAAAGTTTTTATGGATTTTTTGAATTTATTTAAATGAGAAAATCATATTTTCCTATTTATCCGACGCGACGCCAACTCAAACCTCGAAGTTGTCAAAGTGTCACGAGCGAGTTCTGATTTGTGGACCTTTCCACGTAAGTTCATATTTTCCTATTTAAATGCTTCCCCCTCCACAACGTATCAGTTCGTTTTAATCTTGGTAGTCCATTTCCGATACATGAAAATGGACGACATCGGTTCATTGTCCCCACGGGACGATTAACCGATCGTCGTTCATGTTTAAACCACAAGATCTTCATGGATCATTCACCAAAGTGAGTGATTTTTGTTTCTAAAGCTTCATCGTACATAGACGAACATATCCATACAGTTATGTAAGCCTGGTGTAATGTTTTTCTTCTTAATGTTCCAAACCGAGCACGGGTTTTAGGTTTTAAGGCACATAGCTGGTCTCAAGAGGTGTAGCCTCAATTGAGTTTAATAGGATTGATTGTCTGATCCTTGTGAAGCTCCTCCTCATTCCAATTTTAACTGTTTAGAACTTCTCTTATTTCATACTTGTGATGATTCATTACTTCATTCTTCCTTTACATATTCAATCTGGCCAATTGGTATGTTAAAATTTATCGTGAATCCATAATGAAATCAGTAAGAAACACATTGCATTATTTGGTGAAGGAAAAGTAGTTCATAGTGCAGTGCAAATAAATAGGGAAATAAGTTTTGATGGACGTAGAATTGGTGATTATAGGTTGACAGGATAGAACCGTTATCAATTTAGTCTTTAATTCGGAACCTAAGGCCTGGTTAGTTCTATAGAGAGGGCATAGTGGGTAATCTGGAAGAGAGAGAGTAGAATCTACTCATCATAACCATATCAATTAGGAAAGTAACTTTAGATTAGCTAATCTTCTTTATGCACTCGAAAGATGATAAAGGATAGGTATGCTTCTATTTGGCACACAACTACATTTTAACCTTTAAACATTTGTTTCCTACATTGATTATAAACTCATTGCAAGGAGGAAGATTCTTCACATAATTTGAAACTCTTCTACACTTAGCTGTCTTCAAAAAACTTAACATTTTTATTTTAGTTTTTAAACTGCAGTTATTGGTAGTAATTACTTCTTTTTTCTAGATAATTATCTTCTGTTTTAAGTAGGAATTTTAGAAGTCATTATATAAATTTATTGCTTCTCTGTGGGATCGATACAAGGTTTTTAAGAAAAACTCTATATTACTTGAAACGATGTGTATACTAGCGTAATACCCGTTATGTGCACATCAAATTCTAAAATTCTATAACATATCATTTTGGGCATTAGCCGCTAAGATATATTGGGTCAAGTTTTTTGATATCTTTTGAAAAGTAAATAACTGCATATTTGTGGGTCGAGTCAAGAACACATACTCTAACTGATGATAGACCTTCATTCACCCAAATCATGGTTTGATCCTCGGTCTAGACCCAACACTATCATGGTATTAATAGTCTTCCATCCATTATTCCCTTTTAAGTCGCTTGGTGTCCATGGGGTTCAGCTTCTTCTTGAGGGTTCTATTCTTGTGGAGTTTATGATCTTCTCTCAAGTAGCGTAAAGGTCAACCCCGTCATTTGATCTATGAGCTCCTAAATTTACTATGGAACAAATTCCATTACATGCTCCATGTTTGAGGTGTCTACCAAATGAGTTCCTTCTAAGTGGCATGCTCCTCTTCTTGTTAATGACAAGATTCCACGTTCACTACATCTTTTAGAATGTTAGATCTAAATATGTCTTGTGGATTACACCAAATGTATATAACATTGGACAGATGGGAGAAATAGAGAGAGACTGGGAGAAGAATAGAATGCACAGTAGCACAAGTTCTTAGAGAGTAAATTTAGTGTCCTTTATTGAAGAAATAACCCCATATTTATAGGTTCCAACAGTATCTAGTAAAATTACATGTTTGTCATTGTTTTAATAGGAACTTTACAAGTAATTATTACACCTTTCATATTTTTTACCGACTCTGATAGTTTTTTACAATCATAACTGACATTGACACCATTTCATATCCATAACCATTTGAAGAATGGCATTTAATGATTCGTTAACCTTATCAATCGGTGACTAAAACCTTTTGTCAGCTAACATAAATTCGATTGGTCATCGGTCAACCCTCTCAATGGAAACTTGAGTAGAGGTCCTCCTATTGTAAGGGTTAACCTAGATTGTCAGGCTGAGGGTGTATCAATGTAATCTGACATGCATCTCTCTTGAACAAGGGACATTCTCAGAGGATTAGAAAGATATTTTGTGGGGTTCCCTTTGGCTATCTTTGTGAAGACATATGAAGTTAGTTGAGGGAGCTAGTTAAGAATGATTGTCCATCGGATTAGGTGTCACTTATTCTTTCGTGCAGTTGTGCTTCTATTCAGTCAGCTCATAATTCCAACAAAGGAAATGACACTTGGCGTTTCCATCTTTTGACTATTGTGATGCAGTCATTTAGTGTTCATAAGCAAGAATTGTTGAATATTTGCTAGATTCATGTGATCATATCATTGATGTACAATTATAATTAATATGGTAGATATCATCGACAATATTGACCTCAATACATATCGTAGCCAACTTAGACACAACTTGCATTTTCCAAGGCTCATCTTAAACATTTTGATCTATAGCCTTTCCTTTATTTAAGTCAAAGATAAAACAAACCATAAAAATGATATTTAGACGCATTAAAACTTCTTCAACTTGCATCATAAAAGTGTTCCCTATAACTCATGTCCATTGTAGTATATAAGCATGTTTGCATACTAAGAGGAGTATTTTTTGTAACATATAATGTACGGTAGTTGAATCATTTCAATTAAATTAGAACTTGTGATTTTTATCCATTTGAATTGGCTTACAAATACTCTTTCTCCTACGAACTAGTCATGGCATTTCTTATTTATGTGTGCCAGATCTTTGTATAAACACAAAATAATAAACTATCTTTCTATCATAAATTTTCTAACACATAAAAAATATAATTAAGTAAAATTTAAGTGAAATTTATATGCATATCCCATAATTCCCTTTTTGTTGCATTTCTAAACACATATAGTTTGATATTTATATTTGTAACATTTTGGTATCGTGAACCTATTCATTAAAAGCTATATATCATTTTTAAAATTTTAGTTATAATAATATTTTTGAAGTGATATTAAAAATTAGTGTTATGTATGCAAGCTTGAAAGTCCAAGCGTTTGATATGCAAATACATAAAGTGTGTGATATGTATAAAAATGTCGTATTTTAAGAGTGGTAAACAATTTTTATAATTATACAATAATTTTAACTTGTTAGAAGTAAATTATGTACTATTATTAATAAAATAAATTATTGCTATTCAATAACTTGTACAATATTTAAGTTGATAAAATTTATAAAAAGGTATAACAAACATTTTGTCTTTCCTAACTATGGGTGTAAACGAGCCGAACACGAGCGAGCTTAGGCTTAGCTCATGTTCGGCTCGTTTATATTTTGAGCTCAAAATATGTGTTCGTGTTCGGCTAGTTTTCTTAGTGAGCCGAACACGAGCCGTTCACGAATAAAGACTAGTTTTGACAACCCTAATCACGTAGTCATAAGACGTTAAGAATTNAATAAATAAATTTCTAAAAAAAAACAACCGTTGACTAACATGGAGAAGCTGCTGAATATTTTTTGTTTTTTTATTTTTGAAAACCTCCTATTTATGGCTCATTTTGTTTTGATCGGAGCTCTTCTTATCTAGTTACCGTCGACGACTGTGTAAGAAATTATTTTAATTTTTCTTTTTTAGCATCACGAATTTCCATATTTTATATAAATATTTTAAATTTTGTTTAATTTAAATATCACTTGTCACATTTTTTATAATCACTTTTGAAGAAAAACATTTATATATTTGTCTTTTACACCGTCAAAAAAAAAAAATATTGTATCAGGACTCCGCACGTAGAGTTATGTGCGGAGTCCAATGAAATCACATTATTTGGAGGTGATAGAAAAAAAAATTAGTCTGATAACACAAATGAATATTTCTCACTTATTATTCCGTATTATTTAGGTGTTATTATATGTTATTTATGTGTTATTGTGTTATGAGAATATTCCCGATGTTATAATAACATATTAACACAATAATAACACTTGAATAGCACATAATAACACATGAATAACACACAATAACATCAGAAAAATACGGGAGGAATATTTTCTTGTGTTACCAGACAGATTTTATTTATTTTTTTTATGTCACCGCCACGCGTCGTGATTTCATTGGACTCCGCATGTAACTCTACTTGCGACGTCCTTATGTAATATTTTCTCCCGTCAAAATCCCATTTTGTTAAAAAATTCTGCCTACTAAATTTAAGTCACATTGCAAGGATTTATTCCAATTTTAAAGTTCTTATTACTCTTGCAGTTGGTTTGACGAAAATACTTCTAATCTGACTTTAACAGTTAAAAAATTACAAATTAAAGTAGAATTTTGGGCTAAAATATACAAATTAAAGTAGAATTTTGGGCTAAAATATTTTATTCAAAATTCATTTCAACTCAATAACAGTTTGCTCTAGATTCAATTCATTTAATTTAATAATAATAATAATATTTAAGTCATAAAAGCTTTTTTAATTTCATATAATAACATAATTCCAATGTATTAAATTTAATATTTATATTTTATATTTACATTTATAATATTTTAGGGTCACAAATTTATATATTAAAGAGTGTATTCAATTGATAAAAGATGAATAATTATGATATTTTTTTTATGTGATTTTAAGATATTGATAAATATTAAAACTTAGGTTTAGATGTATTAACAAATAAGAAATATGTGAGACATTTCTAATTGCTTTTGTTCTTTTACCAACCAAAGCAAATTTAATGATAAATATATGCACACCGCTTATTTATGATATTGAATGAAGGACCTGTTCGGGACAGCTTATAAGTGAGATGTCATTTTTAAGCATACTGAGTTACTATTTGAATGACACGTTTTGTCTGTTTATCTAAAAATAGGATTTTACTTTTACACTAAACGTAACCCACAGATCGAACTTCACGAAAGACTCACGGGCCACATTAAAGAATAAGCACAAGCTGCCTAAAAAAACACCAATTTAAGGCGGCCTTATTCCAAAATTAATTTTGAACTTNTTCAAAATTCATTTCAACTCAATAACAGTTTGCTCTGGATTCAATTCATTTAATTTAATAATAATAATAATATTTAAGTTATAAAAGCTTTTTTAATTTCATATAATAACTTTTATTCTTGAGAAATTTACATGCATATCACATAATTCCAATATATTAAATTTAATATTTATATTTTATATTTACATTTATAATATTTTAGTGTCACAAATTTATACATGAAAGAGTCTATTCAATTGATAAAAGATGATTAATTATGATATTTTTTATGTGATATTAAGTTATTGATAAATATTAAAACTTAGGTTTAGATGTATTAACAAATAAGAAATATGTGAGGCATTTCTAATTGCTTTTATTCTTTTACCAACCAAAACAAATTTAATGATAAATATATGCACAACACTTATTTAAGATATTGAATTTAGAAAATTTTAGTTGAAAGATGAAGATCAGTTTGGGGCAGCTTATAAGTGTGGTGACATTTTTGAAAATGCTGAGGTACTAATTTTAATAACGCGTTTTGTCTGTTTATCCAAAAATGTGATTTTACTTTTATACTAAACGTATGACGCGAGTCGAACTCCACCAAAGACTCGTGGGCCACTTTAGAGGATAGCACAAGCTGCATTCCAAAATTAATTTTGAACTCGAGTCAAAGTTTTAATACTGGTTGGTAACTTCAGTAGTTACCAGCCTTTAACTCGTTCCGGCGTCTGCTCAACTTGCCGTTCCTACATCTTCCATTCTTCCTTCTGCTCAATGTCTTCGATCCCCGGTCTCTGTAAACCAGTCAAAGAGAGCCGTACATTCCAGCACTAATCCATGGGAGGGTNTCAGTAGTTACCAGCCTTTAACTCGTTCCGGCGTCTGCTCAGCTAGCCGTTCCTACATCTTCCATTCTTCCTTCTGCTCCATGTCTTCGATCCCCGGTCTCTGTAAACCCGTCAAAGAGAGCCGTGCATTCCAGCACTAATCCATGGGAGGGCGGCGATGCGAGAAAACTTGCTGCAATACAGACAGCTAGATCGATTTTCTCTTCTTCTCTTTGCTCACTTCCTTCTCGCCGTTGCCGGATTCAGAGTTTATAGCTCAGACGATATCAGTTAGGGAAAGGAAAGAAACGGGCCGCACAAAATGGGGAGGCGAGCGGCGGTGCGTAACGAAAGGGTAGCGGATGAGTACGCATTGCCCTCGCAGAGGTTGGTGGAGGCGGCGTTGATGGGGGAGGTGGAGGTGGTGGAGGAATGCCTCGCTTCTGCAATTTCCGGAGCCGCGAGGGAGGTCGTGGTGGATGTAAACTACGTTGGAACTGTGAACTTGAGGGTTAAGTGCGCGGAGGTGGTGCTTGGAGAGGAGAGGGCGGATGAGGTGAGGATCGGGTACGAGGAGTTCAGGACTGACGTCTCTGCGCTATTCTCCGCCGCGCATTGCGGCCATGTCGAAGTTGTGCGGAAGTTGCTGG